>JAOTRA010000039.1:4029400-4046117 GCA_026260255.1 Pseudolaguvia tuberculata | reverse complement strand
AACCACCTGCTTATATAGGCGGACCTCACCCAAGATGGCCGCCGCAGGAAGTGAAAGCCTAGAACTCGGGTGAGGGCACCCTCTGCCGGCGGTCCTCCAAGGGCATAGTTCTCACAATAACATAAATGTTTAAACAGAGAAATTTAATGTTTTCATACTGAAAATGTACTTATTTCAAATGTGATGCCTACTTCAGGTCTCCAAAAACATTTTCAGGAAAATAAAGAGCTTAAGTCTTTGTTGGAAATAAAAAACAAACTGCGATTGTAGTATGTAGCAAATTTGTGAACAGTCTGAGTAGTAGTCTGACAATAGCACCATGCACATTATACTGCATAAGAAACATTAATTTAAATATTTGAGATATAACATGTAAGCTTACGGTGCACAATAGACAGGAGGAACATTCATCTTTTTTTTATGGGTACATGTCATAGCCTTTTCTATTTTTGTCATCACATGTTGCTGTTCTACTGCTGACATATAATGAAAAGTGCTTCATTATTTTTTACTTTACCTGAGAAAAAGAACACTGAAGCCATTATAGGTGTGTAAACTGATTTCTCTCTGAAGAGAGATTGTGCTACGCTTGTCATTTAGACTTTGCTGGATGAACTCTTAAATGAGAATTGGGTAACAAGAGACAGAAGCTCTTAGGTCACAGCGATGAAGCTCTCCCTGGTGCTTCCCTGCCGTGCTCAAGATTGCACTGTTAGTCCGAGCCAGGTTTAACTTTGTTTTGAGGAATAGCAGTGGTACTGAATTGCCACCATGGGTGTACACCTCCCTTAGACTCAGACTTGGTGTGGAGAAATACAATTACTTTTCAGAGATAGCACAATGAAGAGACATTTAAGAGCTAACATTCGTAGTTGGATAGAGAGAGAGAGAGAGAGAGAGAGAGAGAGAGAGAGAGAGAGAGAGAGAGAGAAAGAGAGAGAGAATTTACAGTTTCCTATTGTTAATCATCCGTTCATTCATTCATAATTCGAAGTCAATGGGATCTTCTGAAATCTAATCTCTCTGAAGAATGAAAGTACACGATGTTCAGGTTTTGCCTTTTTTAATGAACTTAATTCATTGTTCTTTCACATGACAAACATGATTCATAATTATTCTCATACATTTCATGAATGTTTACAGACTTGAAGGACATGCACACTCACTCCTATTTGCAATTATAGAATCACCAATCAACCTATTAAATGCAAGTAAAGGCATGTTAAGAAGATTCACCAAAACCCCAAAATTCTTTGTAGTATGTGTCCATGTGAGTGTCCATGTTTTTCCATTTCAAGCTGAAAAGCACAACTTTATATAAGTACATCTGAGAAGTGCACTAATTACAGTTAGGATGAGCGACTTACATTTGGTCTCTTTTTTACAACTGAGCAATTGTGACTTAAGGACCTTGCTCAAGGGCCCACAGTGGTTGCTTGGTGGAGGTGGGATTTGAACCCGTTCTTTCTGGTAATAGTCCAACACCTTAACCACAAGGCTACCAGTGCCTAGTGCCTAATTACATTCTGATGGCAACAGTTAGCCTAAAATGTCTACAGATAAATATTGTGGCTGTAATTCACAACAATGGACTCAGACACTGTACCATGCAATAATTATAATGATTAATGATAACAAGTAATAACAATTCATCAATAAATGAGTTTAACAGGGAAAACTTAAAATTTAACGAAACAATTGATGATGTACAATTTCCCTACATACAGTACCATATTTACAATATTTAGTTGTACATACCAAAATCCCGCCTTGAGACCTAGGAGGTGGAACAAGTTGCGCTGTGCTGGTGGATCTGAGGGTGTAATTAGTGCTTGTTCTTGGCTAGTTTTGTTCTTGGCTTTTTAGGTAAGCATTAAATCTTTTGAGTCTGATCCATGCAGTTACTGGAAGTCAGTGAAGAGAGTGTAGCCATGGTGTGGTGTGTGAAAACTTGTAGGTTGAAAACAACATGTGTAGCTGCATTGTGGATCATCTGCAGCGGGTGGACTGCAGTCAGAGGTACACCTGATAGAAGCAAGTTACAGTAGTAAGATTAGAGAAAACTAGTGAGTGCAGAAGCAACTGAGCAGCCTGAGTGGATATGAATGGTCGTATCCTTGTGATGTTGTGGAGGACAAACCTTCAGGATTGTGCTACATTAGCAATATTTGAGGAAAATTATAATTTATTGGCCATAGCTATTCCAAGGTTGAAAGTTAGTTCAGTTTTGCAAACGCTGAGTTTCAGCTGGTAAGTTGCCATCCATAAAGATATGTCTGCCAGGCAAGCCGAGATCCTTGCAGAATCTGTGGCGTTAGATGGGGGGAAAGGAAAGGACAAGTTGAGTGTCATCAGTATAGCAATAGTAGGTGCGCCCATGTAAGGAAATTACTTTGCTAAGTAATCAAGAACTGAACCTTGTAGGGCAGATTCCTCTTCATTTTACCTGATGTGAACGGCCTTCCAAGTAGGAAGCAAACCACTGTCATGCTGTTCCATTAATACTTCAAGGTAGTCAGGATCTTGTGCTTGACCGTATCAAATACATCTGAAAGGTCCAGAAGGATGAGGACAGAAGACAGTTTGGATATTTTGGTAGCATGCAGCTTTTCAGTAAAGTCTGTATAGACTGAATTGGTTTGAAGCCAGACTAGTTGGAGTCTTGGAGGTTGTTCTGCATGAGAAAAGGGACATTATAAACATTGTAAACAGTATGTTAAAGTAGTTTGGAAAGGAAATACAGAAATGATACCAGCCTGTAGTTGCTATTGTCAGAAGGGTCCAGTGTTGCCTTTTTTAATGAACTTAATTCATTGTTCTTTCACATGAAAAACATGATTCATAATTATTCTCATACATTTCATGAATGTTTACATACTTGCTGCTGGGCAATGGGTGGCTTGGTCTTTAAGGTGTTGTATCAGTATACAAGAAAGAACAGATCCAGCACCACCAAGCTGTGGGCCCCTTAATCTCCAGTTGCTCAGTTGTATTAAATAAATAATATAAGTCATTCTGTAGAAGAGCTTCTGCAAAATGGTATAATGTAAATGTACTTGCTAGTCATTAGCAATTTGCTACTTACCTTCTTGTCTGATTCTTGTCAGAATTGTGAAACCCAATAATAATGGCATATATGTGTGTATATAGTGTACTTATTTAATATGTGTATATAAATAATTAAATAAATATAATATACCCACTTGTCATATCAAATAGAAGTCCAAATTTTAGCATTTGCTCAATATTCCTTTTTTTTTTCAGTCTGTCATGATCAGATGGCACTGTTCAGTGTAGGTCTATGCTGAAACGACAATGTCAATCGTGTTTGCTGCCTTTGTCCATGTGAGGTTACACAAATAGGCATCAGAAAATGGTTTCATTTGAAAGAGGGAATTTAGTTAAGAATTTATATAAGATGTGACTAAATTCATGCATACATTACACAATTGCATTTTCTTGAAATACTCCATGTCTATGATTTCCATGTGTTCTAAATGTTTGTGTTGATCAGCAATTATTCTGTTTATGTGATTACTGTCAGAGTGGGTGGGGGGAGCAGGATCGGGGATAAAGAGCGCACCAAAACGCAGGATAGGCATGAATAGTCCATTTATTAAGGAAAAAAGGCAAAAAAATACAAGATAGACAGCATTAAACAGAATTAACCTCGCCGTAATTCAAAACGTCACAGATCAGATCCTTACAATAGCAAAGTATAAAGTAATAACAGACTGATACTTATTAGCGTATATTATATGCTGCTACTTTAAATGAAAGCAATCTTGCAGTTTTCGTCAGTCATTGAGACTGAAAAACAACACTAGATATCAGGGTGTAAATTGGAGGCTAGCAGATGGTAACCAATTTGAAATTTTCATAGATGGCAAAATGGCTGTTCCAACATTTAGGCACTCTGAATACTGTAAAGATTATGGTTTATTTTATATCATTTTTGCACTTCTTGGTCAAACGTTTAAAGAAATCCAAAAATTCTTTCTTGGACATTCATTCGTTCATCTTCTTACCCGCTTATTCCCTAATTACAGGGATCATAGGGCAAGAGGCGGGGGTACACCCCGGACGGGACACCAGTCCATTTCAGGACCACACAGACAAACAACCACACACACACACACACACACACACACGGACAATTTAGAATAACCAATCTACCTAATCTGTATGTTTTTGAACAGTGGGATAAAAACAGAGTACATGGAGTAAACCCACGCAAGCGCAAGGAGAACATGCAAACTCTGCCACTTGGACATTCAATTAGATGTAATTTTGCCAAGTTGGAGGCTATCCTTGATTAATCAATTTATAATGAATACAATCTAAATTCAGTGTTGTTCCTGGACTAACATCGGTTCATCATGTGTGATACTAGGATAGACTCCAGCAGGCCTTTGTGACCCCGAATTGGAGAATAAGTGGGTTTGAAGATGAATAAATGAATGAATAATTTAACATTTTATGTTATGGTTCAGGGCGGCACGGGGGTGTAGTGGGTAGCACAGTCGCCTCACAACAAGAAGGTCCCGGGTTCGAATCCCGGGCCGGGATCTTTCTGTGCGGAGTTTGCATGTTCTCCCCTCGCTTGCATGGGTTTCCTTTGGGTGCTCTGGTTTCCTCTCACAGTCCAAAAACATGCAGATTAGGTGATTCTAAATTGTCCATAGGAGTGAATGTGTGTGTGAATGGTTGTTTGTTGCCCTGAGATACCCCCTGCCTCCTCTCACCCTATGTGTGCTGGGATAGGCGCAGCAGACCCCCGTGACCCCGGATTTGGGAATAAGCGGGTAAGATGAATGAATGAATAAATGAATGAATGAAATGGTTCAAACTACCAGTCTTAGTCTATAAGATATTTATCAAGTAAAGATGGAAAAATCTATCTAGGTCTAACAAACTTTAACTCATGAAAGATGATTGGGAAACATGTTCAATAATGTTTGTTTTTATAAGATAATATAAAACTTTTGTCAAAATATTTTGTTTGGAAGACACCGGAGGCTACGTTTATTGCCTAATAATGTGACTCATTGTCTTACAGTACGTATTTAAAACAATAGCGTATAACGTACTCTGTTTACTTTATTGTTCTAACTACTGTTGTGTATTAAAACAACAAATATCTTTTCCACCCATTTTTAAGGAACAAAGTCTGCATCATAAAGCATTAAAACAATTACTAGTGATAACTTAATTTTGCAAACCATCTGTATACATGTGCAATTATAGAATTACCAACCATATAAAATAGCCATATAAAAATTACCAACAGTTATTTAATATCACTTCATATACATTTTTCTCTGGAAATGTAATAAACCCTTCCTATGGTTTAACCACCAATATAGTCAAACATAATTGGCCATAACTAGGCTAAGCTTAATGTTAATGCATTCATCATGCATATTTAATTTTTGGCTTTGTGACACCTGATGTCTTTATGTACTGATCTGTAGCAAAGTTATTTTGTATGCACAAAACACTATCCTATAGTTCAATGGCTAATGTGATGTGTGAACCAGCCTAATTGCCCTTCCTATCTGAATGATGTCATGGTATATAGAGTCACTTGAGCTGAACACACATTTTTTAGGAAAAAATGTTACAATTTAGATTTTGCCTATTTAATAACAAATATGAATTTATTAAGCTGCAACATGGCTTGTGGACAAATTAACCCAGTCATTAGGGTTGCACAAGCCAGTGTATTCTTAGTGCCGGTCCCAAGCCTGGATAAATGGAGAGGGTTGCAGTAGGAAGGGCATCTAGTGTAAAACAAATATGCGGATCACAATTCGGGTAGGTCGAGGCCGGGGTTAACAACTGATGTCCAAAAAAGGAGAAGGAGAGGGGGAAGACATGTACAAAGACAGCAGGGGAAGAAGAAGTGTAGGACAGTGAATGTTAGAGTACTTGAAATGTTGGTACTATGACTGGTAAAGGGAGAGAGTTAGCTGACATGATTGAGCGAAGAAAGGTGGATATGTTGTGTGTTCAGGAGACTAGGTGGAAAGGGTGTAAGGCCTGGAACATTGGAGGTGGATTTAAACTGTTTTATCTTGGTGTAGATTGAAGGAGAAATAGTGTAGGTGTAATCCTGAAGAGAGAGCACATTGAGAGTGTGTTGGAAGAGAAGAGAGTGATGAACGTGAGGCTGGAAGTTGAGGGCATGATAGTATTAGGTTGTGAAATGGAGAAAGTAGTAGGCTGTGAGATGGAGGAAAAAGAAAGATTTTGGAGTTAGTTAGATGAAGTGGTGGGGAGCACAGACAAAGATTGTAGACTGTAAGGCGGTGGCAGGGGGATAGTGTAGCTTTGAAGGTTAGAAAGAAAAGGAAGAGAGAGAGAACAGAAAGAGAATAAGATGGTGGAAGGAGTAAGACTGTAGTGTGAGATTCAGGGAGGAGGTCAGAAAGGTGCTCGGTGGTGGTGAATAGATGCTGAATGATTGAGCAACGACTGCAGAAGTGATAAGGGAGACAACTAGGAAGTTACTTGGTGTGACCTCTGGAAAGGGAAAGGAAGACAAAGAGACTTAGTGGTGAAATGAGGAAGTGCAGGAAAGCATAAGGAGAAAGAGGTTGGCGAAACAGAATTGGGTGCAGGAGAGAGAGAAAAGTAGGCAGGAGTATAAGGAGATGAGGCAGTAGATGAAAAGGGAGGTGGCAAAAGTTAAAGAAAAGCATATGAGGAGCTGTATGAGAAGTTGGACACTTAGGAAGGAGAAAGGGGATTGCATCGGTTGAGAGACAGAGCTGGGAAGGATGTACTGCAAATTAGAGCGATAAAGGATACATATGGAAATGTGTTGTCTAGTAAAAAGAGTGTGTTGAGAAGGTGAAAAGAATATTTTGAGCAGCTGATGAAGGAGGAAAATGAGAGCAAGATAATGTGAAAAATATGGAGATGGTGGAGCAGAAAGTGGATAGGATTAGTAAGGCGGAAGTTAGAGCAGCTATTAAGAGGATGAAGGTGGTTGGACCACGTGGAGATGTTTAGGAGAGATGGCACTGGAGGTTCTGACTAAATTGTTTAACAGGACTTTGGAAGATGAGAGACTGCCTAATGATTGAAGCGATACCGATTTTTAAGAATGAGGAAGATGTGCAGTAACTACAGGGTAGTAAAGGTGATCAGACACACAATGAAGTTATGGGAAAGAGTAGTGGAAGCTAGGCTGAGGAAAGAGGTGCAACAGTATTGTTTCATGCCTAGGAAGAGTACTACAGATACAATCTTTGCTTTGAGTATGTTGATGGAGAAGTATAGAGAAGGCCAGAAGGAATTGCATTGTGTTTTTGTCTATCTGCAGAAAGTGTATGACAGGGTTCAGAAAGAGGAGTTGTAGTATTATATGAGGAAGTCAGGTGCAGCCGAGAAGTTTGTGACGGTGGTGCAGTACATGTATGAGGACAGTGTGACAGCGATGAGTTACACAGTACGAATGTGTCAAGGTGAAGGTTGAACTGCATCAATGATCGGCTCTGAGGCTTTTCTTGTTTTCAGAAAAACATCCAGAGACTTGAGGTGGTTCCTCTTTTTAAGAAGGAGGATTTTCATCCACCACTGGAGTAACACCCATAGACACAAACAACAGTGAGAGACCTATCACCAACTTGAAAGCAGTAAAGCGACCTTTTCGTTCACTGGAGTGAACTCCACCAAATGCCAGCTAAGCTGAGGGGCTATGAGAATTCCCACATCAGCACCCTGCCTCTCACAGCCTCTAACGAAGTTTTGTTCCAGAGCCCAAACTGTGCATGGAAGTCAGCTCAACTATATCTAGTTGTTAACTTTCAAACTTCCGCACAAGCTCAGGCTCATCCATCCCCAGTGAGGTGATGTTCCATGTTTCTAAAGGATCCCGTCTTCAATTGCTGCCCAATCCACAATGCTCGGGTCCTTACGATCCCTCCTGTCGGTGATGAGCCGATGGTGATCGGCCCCACATCACTCATTTGCTGAGCCCAGCCAGGGTCCACCGGACTCTTGCATGCAAACCCCAGCCACGGAACTACATCACTGGAATTGTTTTTATTACCATTAAGGGGCAATTAGTATCTGATCTCACTAATACTGTTAGAGCTGAATAAAGAGATTCTCACATTTAAGTGTCACATTGGACTGGAAAGTCTTGCCAGAAGAGTGGAGTTTAGTCAAATAGAAAAATAAAAATAAATTTGGAATAAGACATGCTCCGGTGACCTCAAATCTTTGTAAATATAGTGTATTCTTTTGATCTAGTCTATTTAAAATTGTTTGAGTTACAACAGGTATTTCAGTATATGGTGGACCCTGGCAGTAATACTGTCACATTAACTAAGCAGGTAAAACCAACTTTTTATTTAAAGCTACTAATTTTAAGTGACTTGACTATTGATCCCATTTGGGTCATAGAACTAAGAAACGTTTGCTGATGTGTGGACCATCAAATTGCTAATGGCTTTGTTCAGTTTAATCAGAGTTGCTGTTCTCCATAGCCTGAGCTGGATAATACCTGTGCCAGCACAATTTTTGTTTGCTCAAACTGTGGAAAACTCCGCTACTGATCTCTTTATACTTTGCTGAAAAAATTGGAACATATAGCAGGCCACATCTCCTGCAGTTATAGCTGACAGTCTGATTATGGTAATCTGACAATCAAGTTAAATCCTGAGGAAATATTAAATCTTAAAATCCAAAGCCAGAAAAATGCATTGCTTGAGCTAGGGCTTGTCAGATTTTCAACATGGTCAAAGCGATGACCCAAGCACCGAAAAAAACAGCTTAATCTTAGAGTTCATCGATTTATTATTCAGGATATATTAAGTTAAAACTATTCACAAATACAGGAAAACATAGAATAAACAAAACCAATGACAATTATACATAGCAGGATGTATAATAAATGCCAGCTTAAGAGCTTAATGCTGATTTCTGTAAAATCTAAAAATGAAATAGAGATTCATTATGTTACGAAAGAGGATTCATATGTCACATATGAATCAGAATACGAATAAAAATTATTTCTTGTAGGAGTTTGTGACACCAGAATATCATAAAGGTAGGATAGAGTTCAGACTGGACAAGTTGGCTTGATACCCTGGATGTATTGTGGATCCATGCAGGCGAGAGTGCAGCTTGTAAAAACAAGTTGCAGCGAAGTGCCGACACGCTTATCCTCACTTACGATGAGACAGGACAGGACACGGCAGGCGTGACAGGCGTGACACATTATCCATGCCTAAAAGCTGAACTTTAGTTCAGGTATAATGTTCCAGGAGCTTGGAGTATAATTTACAGTTTACAGTTCATCGATTTATTTTTCTAAAGAACTTCATTTTTATAATATTCCTTCTCCACATACTTTCAATAAATAAAATATGATAGTTATCATTGATGTTAACTTTATCACTGTTTGATTTAGTAAGTGATAGAATTGTCAAGTGTCTATTGGCTGTTCATTGAAATATTCACACCTTAAAGGATCTTTCTAATTACTGTTGTTGGCACCCTTGTTCAACTGCAATCATTCTTTCATTCAGAGTTCTCTTTCTGTCTCCAGCTGTCTCATGGACCGTCTGTGCTGAGAATTAGCCCTGCAGTTTAAATTTATCACCTGAAACCTGCCAGAAGGCGACAGTCATTTTGAGTATGGCCATGTGGCATTGACTCTGTGGGGTTAAAGAGAGGGGGATGATAGAGGATAGGAGTGGTAAATGAGACTCGCTGTAGCCACTCAAGTGCAAAGCTTGTGAGCTGACTTGGCTGATGACACCCAGCCTAATGGCTAATCTTTAGATCCTTCTGCAGTCTTGAGTGACAGATCTCACAACCATTTGTGAGTTCTTTTTTTCTTTTCTTCACTAGGTATACCTAAATATTTTGTTTTCAAATCATTCTCTAAAGTGATATACCAGCATTATACAAAAATACTTACTGAGAATTACCATTCTTCAACCATTTTTTCCAGGTTTGTGGAACAGATTGTCTGCTTAAGCTGATATACAGGCTTTACACCTTTACACCAGTAGATAAGGCAATGTATGTTTTAGTATGCTAGTATGTTTAATTGATAGAAATCCAATTCCAAAAAAGTTGAGACATTGTACAAAAAGTGAATAAAGACAGAATGCAATGATATGAAAGTTTTAAATTTAAATATTTAATTCAGAATACAACATAGATGACATATCAAATGTTTAAACTGTTAAATTGTATAATTTTTAGGAAAAATAAGTTAATTTTAAATTTTATGGCATCAACACATCTCAAAAAGTTGGGACAAGGCCATGTTTACCACTGTATGGAATCCCCTCTTCTTTTTATATCAGTCTACAAACATCGGGGGACTGAGGAGACACGATTAGGAATAGGAATGTTGTCCCATTCTTGTCTAATATAGGCTTCATATTGTTCAACTGTCTTAAGTCTTGTTTGTCGCATCTTCCACTATGGGTGAATCCTTCTCCTACGCAGCAAGGATGTTGTTATTGATGCAGTATGTGTCCTGCCATTGTCATCCCTGAAAGAGACGATGTCTGGATGGGAGAATATGTTGTTCTATATATACCTTTCAGCATTGATGGTGCCTTTCCAGATGTTTAAGCTGCCCATAACACACGCACTTATGCAACCTCATAGCATCAGAGATGCAGGCTTCTGAACTGAGCGCTGATAGCAACTTGGGTTGTCTCCTCTTTAGTCCAAATGACATAGCATCCCAGTTTCTTCAAATTTTGATTTGTCTGACCACAGTGTTCCACTTTGCCACAGTCCATTTTAAATGAGCCTTGGCTAAGAGAAAACACCTGCGCTTTTGAATCATGTTTAGATTATGGCTTCTTTGTTGATCTACAGAGTTTTAGCCGGTAACGACAAATGGCACAGTGGTTTGGGTTCACCGACAATGTTTTCTGGATGTATTCCAGAGCCCATGTTGTGAAGGTCACGGGCATTCAGTGTGGTCTTCTGGCCTTGACACTTATGCATGGAGATGATATTGATAATGGATGATTTTATGCACTGTAGGTGATGATAACTTCAAAATCTTAACAATTTTTTCTCTGAAAAACTCAGTTGTGATATTTTCGCTGCAGCATTGGGAGAATTTGTGATCCTCTGTCCATCTTCACTTCTGAGAGACACTGTCACTGTGAGAGGCTCTTTTTTTCATTTTTTGAAGATTGCTTCTCCAGCTGATTCTTATATGTACATTTAACCTTCCCAGCCTCTTATTGCTACCTGTCCCATCTTTTTTGGAATGTGTAACTCTCAAGAAACACAAGCCAATATTTGGCATCACATTTCAAAATGTGTCACTTTCAACATTTGATATGTTATTTATATTTTATTCTAAATAAAATATATACATTTAAAACTTTCACTTCATTGTATTCTGTTTTTATTCACAATTTGTACAATTTGTTGTGTCCCAACATTTCTTGAATTTTGAAGCCAATAATACATAACAACAAACATGGCACATGCATTGGGATATAACTGTAACGGCCCGGGTGTAGACAAAGTAGCAGAATCCATAATGCAGAGTTTATAGTCCAATTTATTTGGGACAGGAATAGGGAAGGCAAACAAGTCCAAAGCAGAATCCAAAAGAGTAGTCATGTAGAAAGCTAGAGGTCAAAAATCCAAAGAGTAATCCAATCCAAAGTAGAACAAAAATGTTTAGCAAGGCCTAGGGCAACAATACTTCACAATTAGCCTTAGGAGGCCACCTCTTTATATTCGGACGAGGGCTCCCTCTGCAGGCGGTCCTCCAAAGGCATAGGCCTTACAGTACCCCCCCCCCCCCCAGGAACGCCTCCTAACAACAAACATGGCACATGCATTAGGATATAACAGTTTACTTACAACTATGTAGAACTAAAGAAAAAGCTTGTTCTATATATACTGTAATTAGGTTTTATCAAAGGTGTGGCTATAGAAAATCATACTAAAGAGTTTCAGGGCTGCCTGCTTAATTGCAGTTAATAAACAATTTCATGTTCTGTATTTTGTATTTTGTTTAATTTTGGTATGAAAACAAGTATTAATGTATGTGAAATGTTGCATGTTTTCACATATTTGTGTGTGTGTTATATTTGTAACAAATTGTTAGATGATTCCATAATGCTGGAACACACCACACGTTAGTTTAATACTGACGTTAGGCAGGTAATGGTAGAGCACAGGCAATCAGAATCAAGCAAACAGATCCAAATCGTTAATCCAATTACATAAACTAGCACTGAGGCTAGCCCTCAGCTAACTTAAATAAGGAGGCTGCACCCTTTGACCCAGAACAGTAAACAATTCAATCAGTACTCTGGTGAGGGCGCCCTCAAGTGACGATCAGAGGAAACATCACCAGTTACAGTATGGTTGTGCCCTGCAATTTGTCTGCATCCTGTCCAGAGTCTCCCCTACCATGCATCCAGAGTATGCTGGTATAGGCCCTAAGTTGGCTCTGGCCCTGTGTGGGTATAGAAAATAAATGGAATAGCTTAATTACAACTAAAAATTATGCAACTTTTAAATGTAGTTTTGTAAGGAATCAGACATAGTCACTCCCCCTTGTTGTGCTGGCAAACTGGTTGCAAGGCGATGGCGCATTATTTAAGGCGCGCGTCGTGAGTCATTAACGATCACCAATGTTACCATGGTCTACGTGTTCACGGAGTAAAGATAAGCCTTGCAATATCTAGTAATGTTTCGGACTGGTGATTTAGAGGACGATTGTGTTTAAGTTTAGAGTTTCATTCAGTTCTCGTCCCGTCATGCTTCTCGTTTTTTGTTTCGCTTTCTGTTTGTGATTATGAGTTTGATTAAAGAGTGTCCCCGCATTATGGATCCGATCCTTTTATTTATATTACATAATGACTCGCCTACCAAGGATACAGTGGGACACAGGCAGGTCTCAGCGGCTGTGGAGTGTGACCAGCTCACAGTTGCGCTGCATGCGCAAGTGCAGCAGCTGCAGTCACTGCATGCTCAGCTTGACGCTGGGGCGCCGCATTTTCAAAAAGGTTCGATGGTAATCTGTCAAGTTTGTGAGTGACTGTAAAGCGTACACCACCTGAGGTCTCACGTGTTGGACACTCAGCTGAGGTCATTTAGACATTGACTTCATAGCCATCTGCATTGTCTTCAGATCCCTTTGAGTTGTCTTCAGAACCCTCTCTGTTGCCCTCTGAGTCCTCCAAGTCCGCTTCAGAGTCCTCAGAGCCCCCTTCAGCATCCTCAGAGTCCCCTTCAGCGTCCTCAGAGTCTCCATCAGCGTTCTCAGAGTCCTCGTCAGTGTCCTCTGCCTTGCCTGGGGACCATTCTCTAGCTCAATTAAAGTTAGAGGCGTTGAACTTTAATTGCTCCTATGGCCCACCAGAAACTATAATGTATGGTCTGTGGGCACCTGTTATTGTTTTTGCTCCTGTCTGTTTTACTGGTCTTAATTCTTTGCCTTCAGTTTGCTGTAGAGTATCATTGTTTGTTAATTTATTGCCCCATTTCTATTATATACTGTTTTTTCTCTTCCTAATTCTCTCTGCCCCTTTCATGCGGTTCTACATGTGGTCTGTGTCTGTCTCTTCGCCCTTACTCCTGTCTGTGCATAGGTTATGTTCCCTTTTCTCCTGTTCCTCTTTTGTACTCTGATTTCTCTCCCTTTTACATTCTTTAGCTTTCTGTTTGTCTCATTTATTCTCCCTCTTCTGTTGCTACCTGGTGCCCGACTTTCACTGCCTGTCTCCCTGCTCCAGTCTGTCTCAGCCTCCGGTCGTTTTTTTTGTCCGTGTGTGTTCTACATGTCTGTACTCCTGTCCAATTCCTGCTTCTCTGAATGGCTCAGTCTGCTGTGGTTCCTTTTCCTGTTGTCCCTCTTCGTTTAGTGTTTCTGTGTTGTCTTCTCCTGTCTGTTTCCCTGTCTCAGTTCCAGCCCTGTTCCACCTTCTTGCCTCCTTGTCACCTTCTTTCACTTTCACCTGCTCTGTCCCTGTACACCCCCCTGGTCTCTGTTCCTGTGATTTGTGTTGCTCCCAGGCCTGCCTTTTGTTTTGTATATTTTTTTGTTGTTCAAGTTTTCAAGTTTAATTGCCATGTTTGAGATGTTTGTAACAGTCGGCCTGTTTCCTGTTTCCAGGAGGCGTCCTTTAGAGGAGGGGTGATGTAAGGAATCAGACATAGCCACTCCCCCTTGTTTAGCGTTGCCGTCCTGGCAATCTGTTAACCAATCTGTTAATCAATGTTACGGAGGTCTACAGAATATAGATAAGTCTTGCGATATCTAGTAATGTTTCTATGTTTTAGACTGGTGATTTAGAGAACGATCGTGTTTAAGTTTGGAGTTTTGTTCAGTTCTTGTCCCGTCGTGCTTCTCGTCTTATTGTTTCGCTTTCTGTTTGTGATTATGATTTTGATTAAAGTTTCCCCGCATTATGGATCTGATCCCTTTATTTATGTTACAGGTTTACTAATCTACAAATGCAAAATTGTTTATCTGGTCAGAGAAATATTTTCAAGCTGTGTGTGTGTGTGGAAGTATAATAAAAATTTTTAGATATGGTAAAATAAATTAAGGAATTTACATTATGCAATAATCTTTTTCAATTTCAATTCAGTTTCTTGCATCCAGTGTTTAATATTAAAGCAGACAAAAGTCAATTTTCCTCTTTTTGTTCTGGACTTATTCTGGAAACTTTGTGTAACGAGGGTGCAACAGCCATTACTATGTAAATGTAGTGCCAGAGCTGCAGGCAAAAAGCCAACAATTGATCTGGAAATTGACATGCTGTTACAGCAAGTGCCCTTCACTTGTTCTCAGATAAACAAAGTTGCAGTGAAAAAGAAAACTAAAACATTTTTTTCACATGATAAACTGAAAGAATGGCAGTGCTTTAGGCTATAAAATTTTCAGAAGCAATAAAAATAGCAGGAGGAATTCACCATACAAAAATAAAACAAGTTATTAAATAAATGTAATTTTTTTTTCAAAAAATCATACAGCTCAAATCAATGTTACATTTTTTAAATGAAAATGCAAACCAAATAATGTGTATAAAATGAAATTAAAATGTATTTAACCATGACCGCCTCTCGGTAGCCTTATGGAAAAAAAAATTAAAAAGATCACATTGTGATACAACACAAAGCTTCAGATGGAAAGAGAGAGGTCAAGCATTGGCAGGCCGTGCATTTGGTATCTGCTGAGACACTACAACAGCAACTGTGTACCAGACACATCATCTGGAGCGGTTTAGAATCTATATTTATCTTAGTATTAATAAAACATCAAACATTAAAATTACATTAAAAAAACTAAACCTAAAAGATTAAATAAAACATATAATACATTTAACGTCTTTAAGCCAGTGTTACAGGTCAAAGAAGCTGGTCTAGAAGTGAGAAATAAACTTTTTCCTGGGCTTAGCCTGGTTACTTGTCTTTAGGGTTAGCTGAACTCACCTCAGAATTTTTCAGAAAATTTCATCTTTAAGAATTTATTTTTAAGTATGTTTGAGACACAGTTAACTTTCTTCCTTTTTCAGCCATTATAGGCATACAAATCATAATTCAACTGTACAGGAGGCATGTTTTGCTAGCTTGCAAAAAAACAACCTGTTCATTGTTGATAAATTTTAGTGAGCGTGTGGCCCTGTGATGGACTTGTGACCTGTACAGGGTGTATCACTCCTGCATTTCCTACCCTACAGAATGTTGGGATAGGCTCCAGCAGACTCTGTGATTTGAAATTAGGGAATAAGTGAGAATAGATAAATGATTTTAATAATTCTGGAATTTAATTTTAAAACTATCCTCTCAAAATCATTGCTTACGATGGCAAAACGGTGTATTCTCAATTCTCAGGTTAGCAGACATTAAACAATGGAAATTAGTCCATTAGTCCTAACAGAAAAAAAAAGTAATTAATGTAGAAAAGACTAAGCGTTTGATGTACAGGGGTTTTCTTATAATTGAAAATTACGCTTTCTTATAATTAACTAGCATGTAATACTAGCGCATAATAACATTGACAATTACATGTAAAATGAGTTGTGTTTCTAAAACAATTTATGCTTGATTAATTTGAATACTATTATAATATCTCTCTCTCTCTCTCTCTCTCTCTCTCTCTCTCTCTCTCTCTCTCTCTCTCTCTCTCTCTCACACTAACAAAAACACAAAATTGACCAAGGCCTAATTTTAGTGCACAGAAAAATGTTTAGACGGACAATGTTGGTGCACATATTGTTCCATCAACCATATTATTATTAAAGAAAAAGGTTTTTAATCTTTAAACGAAACATTTTAAAAGTCAAACATCTATGATTACGGAAATAATGTTTCAGTAATAACCATGTGAAAGAGTAAGAAAAAAAAATCCCATAAACAGTTTGAAATATCATGTATTAGTATATAGGCTATTTGATTAAGTGGATACTAGACAAAAAATTGTGTTAAAATAATGTACCTTTAAAAACCAAATAGGATTTATTTGTGAAATTCAGAAAAACATTGATGGCTGCCATGCTGATTTCTATATTAACAGTACAGAAGTAAACATTTTAAGTGGTTCAAAAACATTTTATCAATATTGTCTTGAAACCAAAATGTGTAATATATAGCATGTAAAGCTGTTATTGTCATGCCTCCTCAGTCACCGCCTCACTCTCCCGAATACTAATCCTGCTCACCTGTCTCTCGTTCCAAGTCAATCAAGCACGCTACT
>JAOTRA010000039.1:3978660-3999421 GCA_026260255.1 Pseudolaguvia tuberculata | reverse complement strand
ATCTATATTTCAAAAATAATTAGGTCATTAAAAAAAGCTTATTCTCTGCATGTACTGCAATGTTTACAGTACAAAAAAACGTATCAAAGCATTTAGAAAAACTGAGTAAAGAGTCTCATGGTTCAAGAGAATACTTGAACCATGTGATATTCCATTTTTTATTTTTAATAAATCAGCAAAAATGGGTTTTTCTGTCAGTATGGGGTGCTGTGTCTACATTAATGATGAAAAAATTAAGGACTTTAGCAAATGGCTACAATATAACAAATAGTAAAAAATTTAAGGGGTCTGAATACTTTTCATACCCACTGTAGATTAGCAGTGTAACTGGTAGGAATGTTGCGCTCAGCAGGCGCCACCGAAGGGTGCCATCACCTGAGTTTTGACAGTTCACTTTTTGTTTGTGATTAATTAGTTACACTATTTTAAGGAATGAATGAAGTATTGTTTTGCCAAATCTTACAGAGCGTGACTATGTCTAAAGATTTGGTAGTTCTAAGTCTATGTTTTAATGGTTTACTGGTTATTTGGGCTGGTTATTATCATGGATCCGGTTAGCACTCCCACGGCACACCAAGACCTTAACCACAGGATTAAGTGAAATACTTGCCATGTTTCAGAGTTGTCTCTGTATTTTAAGTTATTTGCTAATAAGTATGAGTGAAGTTTTGGGCCACAACGCGAATAGACCACCTTTTCCATTTTAGGTGGCCTTTTTCTACATAGGATAGCTTATGCTTATGATTCTAAACTGTAACGTTAATTGATTTTAACAATAAACAAGCTTGAATTGACTTGAATAGTATAATAATAAATAGGCTTACTTTTGGAGAATCTTGGTGGGTTGTCATTGACATCACTGAGAGTAATGTTGATAGTTGCGGTTCCTGCCAGACCTCCAAGTTGCCCCCCCATGTCTTTGGCCTGGATAATAACCTGATAAATCTCCTTTACCTCACGGTCCATTTTAGGTAGAGCAGTTCGAATAACTCCTATACACCCCACAAAAAAACGGAAAGTGCAAGAATCAGATGTGATTGCAGGAAGAAGAATGTGAATAAATTATCAGATTTAGACATACAAACAAAAATAAAGGCTGGGACGCTGTACAAAACAAGTGGAAGTTTCAAATTTCAATATTTTATTCAGAATATAGATTACATATGAAATGTTGAAAGTAAGTAAATTTTAAATGTCATGCCAAATATTGGCTTATTTTGGTATGAGAGCTACACATTACAAAACTGTTGGAACAGGTAGCAATAAGAGGCCGGAAAAGTTAAATGTACATGTAAGAATCAGCTGGAGGACCAATTTACAACTTATTAGGTCAATTGGCAGCCTCTCAGAAGTCAAGATGGGCAGAGGATCACCAATTTCCCCAATGCTGTGGCGAAAAATATTGGTGCAATATCAGAGTTTCTCAGAGAATAATTTCAAAGTGTTTGAAGGTTTGAAGTTAACATCATATACAGTGCATAAAGATTTAGAGAGTAAGGAACAATCTCTGTGTGTAAGGATCAATGCCAGAAGACCATATTGGATGCCCATGATCTTTGGACCCTTAGTTGGCAGGAATGCTACTGTAATGGAAATCACAACATGGGCTCAGGAACACAATCCACCATGCTATCCGCCATTGCCAGTCAAAACTGAAGCCATATTTAAACATGATCCAGAAGCGCAGGCATTTTCTCTTGGCCAAATCAGATTTTAAATGGACTGTGGCAAAGTGGAAAACTGTTCTTTGGTCAGACAAATCAAATTTTTTTCTTTTTGGGAAACTGGGACTCTATGTCATCTGGACTAAAGAGGACAAGGATAACCCAAGTTCTTATCAGCGATCAGTTCAGAAGCCTGCATATCTGATGGTATGGGAGAGAATGGAAAGGCACCATCAATGCTGAAAGGTATATCCAAGTTCTAAAACAACATATGCTCCCATCCAGATGTCGTCTCTTTCAGGGAACATCTTGCATTTTTCAGCATGACAATGCCAGACAACATACTGCATCAGTTATACTACCATAGCTGTGTAGGAGAAAAAGCCCGGTACTAAAATGGCCAGCCTGCAGTCCAGATCTTTCACCCATAAACATTTGGCGCATCATAAAGAGGAAGATGCAACAAAGAAAACCTAACAGTTGAACAAGTAGAAGCCGGTATTAGACCAGAAAGGGACAACATTCTTATTCCTAAACTTGAACAACTTGTCTCCTCAGTCCCCAGATGTTTGCACACTGATATACACAGAAGTGGGGAATCCACACCGTGGTAAACATCGCCTTGTCCTGACTTTCTTGAGATGTGTTGATGCCATGAAATCAACTTATTTTTCCATTAAAAAGATACATTAAACATTTTATATGTCATCTATGTTGTATTCTGAATAAAATATTGAAATTTGAAACTTCCACATCATTACATTCTGTTTTACTTACAATTTGCACAGTGTCACAACGTTTTTGCAATCGGGTTTATACACATAAAAACGTAAATGGACCAAATAGGTATCTTAACTTGCATGATTGTTTATGATTTTTAAGAGTGATAAAATATACTTCTACATAACAGATGGCTGATCTTTTAAGTTTTGTTTTCTAAAAAATACTTGTTGCTTCAATAACCCATTTATTATTTTTATATAAAAAGCTTGTCTAGAACCAGAGGAAATTTTTTTTCAGATCAGCCAAGCACCGTATAGGTCAGATTAGACATGCTGGTGGGTGGTTAAAAGGGTCATAGAG
Source organism: Pseudolaguvia tuberculata (assembly GCA_026260255.1). Taxonomy (NCBI): domain Eukaryota; kingdom Metazoa; phylum Chordata; class Actinopteri; order Siluriformes; family Sisoridae; genus Pseudolaguvia; species Pseudolaguvia tuberculata. Next base: position 3,996,674 of record JAOTRA010000039.1, on the reverse strand, counting down.
GTGTTGCAGTCATTGGTATCAAGTAAGTGGATGTCATAGTGGATCTTTTGAGTGTGTGTGTCAGGAGCATCATGAAAAACATCAATTTTTGGCTTATCATTACATTCTGTAAAGCACACGGCTGTGCGAAATGCTGTATGACTGAGCTCACCTTCCCCCTATTCTTATTTTCCATCTTATTTATCTGCTCTTTTTCTATTTATATCTCTTACTGTGTGTTATATAGGTCTGTACTAGAGTTATCAATTTTGTTATAGTATTACATAAGGAAGGTTGATTTGTCCTTCCTGTTACAGCATGAACTCCATGTGCTGTACAGAAAATTTAATCTTACAAAATTGAATACTGTGTGGTTTCAGTTGTAGTTATCTCGAAAAGCATCCTATATAAGGTTTGCAACTTTTACATAATAGATCATTTTAAGTTGAAATCTAAACAATTCATTGAATCCTGCTCTGGATATTTTTTTCTTTGTGTTATTTAAATGACATCATGTTTAGCTATATGACTTTTATAATACTTTACATACAATAAACAAGAAAGTCCTATTACATATCAGCATGCATAGGTTATAAGTGATATGTACCTGCTCATTCGGAAGTACCTCTCTAAGGCTATTGACATGATAGCATATCTATTGCTTACTCACATTTCAAAGTGACTTACAGTCCAGAAATGGCTTCTGATGTCAAAGCTATTGCTCAGACCAGGCAAAATTAATGAAATCAAACTGTCCTTCACTGTTTGTTTAAAAGGGTCAATAATTAAATTGCATCCCTTGTAGTGACTTTTCAAATTCATTTTTATAAATATTTTTAAAATTAATATCTTGTAAATAGATTGTTGTATAAATGTTAGATACCAAACATCTAATTTATACTTTGTACCATGAAGCAAATCTGATGCATTAGTGCATCAGTGCTAAGAGTGTGTTATTTAATTTCAATAGATCTTAATATTGCATATGAACTAGTGTATTTTGTTGTAGTTCGGGAATTTGCTCTTTTTTTAGCTTTTTGCTAAAAGCTTGTAAATAGAAAAATGTTAATAGATGTAGGTTCGTGTTTCACATGGGGACTATTTTGTTGCCACTGTATTTTCTGTGTATATATGTTGCCTCTGGTTGCAATTATTTGGACACATAATATTAGCTTTCCCTGTTAGGGTGATGACACACAGCCATCTGTGTCAGCAAAACCAGATGATGGACACTGACAAGTTTAATTAAGAAAAAGTTTAATTGTAAGTCCAATTTTTAATAATATGTAATTTTCATTTGCAGAGAAAATAACATTTATCTCTTTTATATAATTGAGTAATAGGGTGTTGAGGGTCTTGGTTAGGGGCCCAGCTGCGCTACCACTTCCCCATAATTTTACAAAATGAATGTATTCTTAGTTTGGATCCTCTAGAGCTTTGTTTATTATTAATTAATCTACACCCACATTTTTCTGAATCTGTTAAGCATTATAAAAAGAACAATAAATTTGTTTAACAACTATCAATCTGCATATATAAAAAAGAATGCATTATTTTATATAATACTTAAAAAACGTCAATGATGTTTGTTTCACTATAAATCCAGAAATGTGTTAATGTATAGACTTTACCTGTGTCAGGCTCTACAGAGAAGTATGGCTGGCCATGTAGAATGCTGTACACCACTTTTGCACTGTTGCCATACGTGGGATCGTCCGCATCTGTTGCTGTCACTTTTGTAACATAGGAACCTGCAAAAAAGGTTTAGTCATCTGCACCCTTTGATAGATAAAGGTAAAGTTGATTTATTTAAAAGAAATCTAGTCATGTGTATGTTTCTTTAGAGCAATATGTTCATCAACATAATCTCCTTCCGCTAAAAGGCTTGTGCTGTTATTATCAAAGAATCCTGTAGCTAACATGTGGTTAACAATAGCATTAAATGTTTGGCTGAGCGAGATTTAGGCTTTAATCCAATAAACAAATGGCAGCCATGTTTGACAGCATAGCAGTACTATAGGGATGCTGGAGGAAGGCCACAGCTTTATTTCTGTTCTGCTGGAGAATTAATGAGAGAAGTGAGAACATTTAGTGACCATTTTATGTTCAAATAAATTAAATATATTGCAAAAGTGTTGAGCTCTTCATAATAATATGGTCTGGTAGCACTAATTAGTAGGATCACTCATTCATGCATATTTTACCTTTAATATACATAAACATATTACAAAATATGCAGAAAGCGACTTATAAACCAGTGTCTGTGGATTAGATTGTACAGGAAAATAAAAGCACAATATATACATTTCATATTACAGAGGGTTATTAAGTGCATTGAAAATCCTTCGGTAACTGACATTATTTAGTTAATTGATTTGATACTTTTTTATAAATGCTTGAAGGAAGTATATTTCGGAAATAACAAAACTCACTTTGGTAAGTATTAGCTTACTCAATATACTATTCTTTATTGTATTGGTAGCTCCCAGAAACAGAAAACCCACTGTATGTAGACGTAGTACAAACATGGTAGCGCAGTGGTAGCACAAGCTATTGTTGGACTGCAAATTGGAAGATTATGGTTCAATTCCCAGCAACACCAAGTTGCTAATGCTGGGCCCCAGAGCAAGACTCATAATCCACATTTTCTCAGTTGTATGAAAAAAAACAAAATAAGTTGCTCTTGTAAAAAGTGTTTCACAAATCCTACAAAGGTTAATATTCATTCATTCATTCATTCATTCATTCATTCATTCATTCATTCATCTTCTTACCCGTTTATTCCTGAATTCCAGGTCACAGTGTTCTGCTGCGCCTATCCCAGCACACATAGGGCAAGAGGCGGGGGTAGACCCTGGACGGCTCGCCAGTCCATCTCAGGGCAACACATTTACTCCTATGGGCAATTTAGAATCACCAATCCACATGTTTTTTTTGGACTGTGGCAGGAAACCAGAGTACCCGGAGGAAACTCACGCAAGCGCAGGGAGAACATGCAAACTCTGCACAGAAAGATCCCGGCCCGGGATTCGAACCCGGGACCTTCTTGTTGTGAGGCAACTGTGCTAGCCACTATGTCACCGTGCCGCTCCACAAAGGTTAATATAATGTACGGGAAGTATTCAGACCTTCTTAAATTTTCGCTCTTTGTTATATTTCAGCCACTTGCTATAATCATTTAAGTTAATTTTCTTTTAAAATTAATGTACACACAGCACCCCATAGTGACAGAAAAACCCAGAATTGTTTGACTTTTAAATATATCAGCAAAAATATCATTGCAAAAGAGAAGGAACTGACTGAAGAGCTTAGAGACAGAACTGTGGCAAGGTACGGATCTGGCCAAGGTTACAAAGGTTTCAAAAGGTTACAGAAATCTGCTGCACTTAGGGCTCCTAAGAGTCCAGTGGCATAATCCTCATATGGAAGACAAACAAAACCCTTCCTAGTCTCGCCGTCCGGTCAAACTGAGCTATCAAGGGACAAGCCTTGGTGAGAAAGGTAAAGAAGAACCCAAAGATCACTGTGTCTGAGCTCCAGTGATGTAGTCGTGAGATGCAGTAAACCATCACTACAGCCCTCTACCAGTCTGGGCTTAATGGCAGACGGAAGCCTCTCCTCAATTCAAGGCACATGATGGTGAGAAATAATATTCTCTGGTCTGATGAGCCCAAGATAGAACCTGTTTGCCTTATTTCTAATCAGTATATGTGGAGAAAACCTGGCACTGCTCATCACCTGTCCAATACAGTAAAGCATAGTGGTGGCAGCGGCATGTTCTGAGGGTGTTTTTCAGCTGCAGAGACAGGACGATTGGTTGCAATTGATGGGAAGATGAATGCAGCCAAGTACAGAGTTATCCTGGACAAAAACCTTCTCCAGGGTGCTCAGGACCTCAGACTGGGCCAAAGGTTTATCTTCCAACAAGACAATGACCCTAAGCACACAGCTAAACTAATGAAGGAGTGGCTTCACAACAACTGACTGTGACTGTTCTTGAATGGCCCAGCCAAAGCCCTGACTTCCAGGTGTTGCATCTTTCCCAAAAAAACAGACTCATGGCTGTTTTAGATCAAAAGGGTGCTTCTAATAAATACTGAGCAAAGGGTCTGAATACTTGCTCTGTAATGTAATATTTCAGTTCTTCTTTTTTAATAAATCAGCAAAAATGTCAACAATTCTGTGTCTGTCAATATGGGGTGCTTTGTTTACATTAATGAGGAAAAAAGTGAACTTAAAGGATTTTATCTACAACGTCTACAATATAACAAAGAGTGAAATATTTAAGGGGGTCTGAATAGTTTCCGTACCCATTGTACATACATACCTAGTATATAAGTATTATAAACCATATGCATTTTATTTAAAAGTCACTCCAGGTTAACTAATATTGCATAGCCGGGTCATGCTTTTACTAGGATTTGTTTGTTAGAATTTATTCTAACAAACAAATAAGTTAAAATAAGTTAAAATAATAAGTTAAAAAAGAAGCATATAAATGTGTTGTTCCCAAAAAGTTTCTAGAAATTATAATGCACAATGTAAAATGTCTATTTCGCTGTTAAATGACATTGTCCCCTTACTAGAGCAATAGCATCTTATTAAAACCTGTTCCTGCATGAAAATATGACAGCTCAATGAACACCTTTCTGAACTTCACTAAAGCTCAGTTGGCAAAATGGAAATTTCTTACAATCATTGATCATTTAGTAGAAAGCCTCCTTTAAAGGGTACAACCTTTTATAACAGTTAAATACTTGTGGGGAAGTGGTAGCCTAGTGGTTAAGGTGTTGGACTAATACCGGAAAGACCAGGGTTCAATTCCCACCTTCACCAAGCAACCACTGTGGGCCCTTGAGTAAGGCCCTTAACCCACAATTGCTCAGTTGTCAAAAAAAAAAGAGATCAAATGTAAGTCGCTCTGGATAAGAGCGTCTGCCAAACACCAAACTGTAAAAATGAAACCTGTATGATGCTTAGACATCTAAGTATAATTATGGCCACCAAGTATATATTGCAAACATAAATTCAACATCCAAAGTCCAATTTTATTTGTCACATACATGATTATACACTGTACAAAAGTATAGTCATGACAGTAGAGTTTAATTTAATCGTAAATGTTATCATATCATTATCATTTATCAGGTAAGTTTACTATGCTAGTGTATGCTATCGCTTCATCATAGTTAAATTTGTTTGTGCTAAATTATGTGGCTGTCACCACTATACTTTATTCTAACTTTAACTTTTTGTTATTTTTTTACAGTTATTTCTTAATATCAGTAACATTTAATAAAGTATAAGGTTTCTAAAAACTTTTAGGAAAGTATTTAGTTTGAAATAATGTGCATTGTGACATTGTTAAGAAATACATTATTGTTAAACTATTGATACTAATCACTTTTTAATTCTGAAAAAGCAGCTGACTGAATTTTTAAAGCAAAAACAAAATTCCCAGAAAATAAGAACATTAAGAGCAAATGGAACCTCAGATGAGGCACTGCCTAATGGTTATTATGTTGGCCATGATGCTGATGGCAGGGAGGTTGTGAAGGAGAACAAGGCGCATGACTTGCTATTATTTTTAGTTGAGTTAATATGTGTTGCAATCAGTTTATGTGGCACTGATTAGTTTTTGCCCCAGTCTTTCTTTACTTATTCATAAGTAAATCACCAAATATATTAAGCTTTTTTAAATAGGGCTCACAGTAATGATGCATGTATTTTTTTATCCAGTGTAGAAAAAAATATTGAGGGCCAATACAAAGAAGTGAAAGGTGAAAACAAATCAAATTATGTTTGTGGAACAATGTTCTATAAGGAGCTTTAAAAGGCCATCAAAAACAGTAATGATAAAGGCAAAATGTGGTGACCATACAAAAATAAACCAAATAAACAATCATGTTCTATATAGGATGTAAGTGGAACAAATGAAAATGTTGAAAAACATTTTATATACACTAAAATACACTATTTCATAAATTAGATTAGTTTGGTAACCTTAGCCAGTATAAACATCTAAGGTCTGCCTGAGAAAATAAAGCAACCAATCATTCATTCATCTTCTTAACCGCTTATTCCCGAATCCGGGGTGACGGGGGTCTGCTGCGCCTATCCCAGCACACATAGGGCGAGAGGCGGGGGTACACCCTGGTCGGGTCGCCAGTCCATCTCAGGGCAACACATAGACAAACAACTATTCACACAAAGATTCACTCCTACGGACAATTTAGAATCACCAAATCTGCATGTTTTTGGACTGTGGGAGGAAACTGGAGCACCCGGGGAAACCCACGCAAGCACAGGGAGAACATGTAAACTCTGCACAGAAAGATCCCGGCCCGAGATTCGAACCCGGGACCTTCTTGTTGTGAGGTGACTGTGCTATCCAGTATTTTAGCAGTGTGGAACCATTAAAACTTTCAAGAATCCAGCTTTTAATTGATCTTGATTAATTCTCAAAGCTAATCTCTTCAATCAGATAGATTTCGGTTGACGGAGTGGTAAACAAAGCGACAAAAACGTCTCCCAGAAATCCTGTATACTTCAACCAATCAGAGGAAGACCTCAAAACAGTTACAGTTTGGCATTTGTCAGACGCTCTTCTCCAGAGCAACTTACATTTGGTCTCTGAACAATTGTGGGTTAATGGCCCCACAGTGGATGCTTGGTGGAGGTGGGAATCGAACACCGGTCTTTCAAGTATTAGTCCACCACCTTAACCACTAGGCTAACACTTCGGAGAAAACGAGAAGTTAAGGTAGAATTTGCGTTCCATCTTGCTATAAATCTGCTTAAAACTGCAATTAGGCCAGAACAATAAAGTGTACTTAAACGCATGCTCAACTGGTTTAGAGTGATAAGTAGATGCTTCAATTTGCTTTCTATTAAATTCAGTTTTATTTAATATGTTTGTTCCAATCCAGATCAAGGAGAAGACAATCTTTGATCACACATCCTCAAAGAAAAAAAACACGAAAATTGGCTCAGATCAATATGGAACACACTGTTTTTTATGGTCAAACAGTAACATGTAGATGTACCTATGTTTTTGTTAATTACCTTTTAATCTGTTTAAAATATAAGTTTCTGTTCATTTAATTTATATGATTTTTTTGGGGTTGCACTGTGGAAAGTCTTTTTTCTAATAAATTGTTACCTAAAGTACAAAAGTAACCTAAATTACCCAAATTAAGAGTCATCCATTTACTTTTCAACCCATTTAAAACCGCATAATAATACATCGAACACAAGTCTATTTCACCAACAAATCAAAACAGTGAAATATTGTTACGGAATGCAGGCGAGAGGATCCAAGATGCGAGAACTCTAGAGGTACACAGAAGTCACACATACACGTTGGATGAAACAAACTGTAGATTAAATCTTTGATTGGGATTCCTTCGAAGACCAGAACAAAGAACATGACTTTGATGATTAGTATTCCATAATATAAACTCAAACATACACAAATACACAAATAAAAAGCATGGTGCCTCCTTAAATAGTGCACTATCCAATCATAGTGCGGTGCCGGCTTCTGACGTTGAAGGGGTAGGACGAGTATCTTACCACATTTAATTTATTTCATTATTTGTTTCCTTAAACTCTGTACCCATAATTCTCTCAAATGTCAATATGCTAAGTTCAATTAAAGCTAAAGTAAAGATGGCTGCTTTCCAGTAAACACAGTTCCTGTCTTTAAGACTGATAATGTACCATGCTGTCACTCCTTTTAACGAAGCACCGGGAAGCAAACTCAATTACATAAATGCCTGATTCACTTGCTAGGTGCAAAACGACATACCCTAAATTACAGCACAGAATAAAAGCAAGACAGGTCTGCTTTATAATCTTTGCATTAGGCTTTACACTTGGTTTAACACTGGGTGTGAAAAAATGTCTTTAAGATTGATGAGACGATTAGTCAAACGCTACTGCTTCCTTCGCAGTCTTGTAAAATCACTGTGAAATCTAAAACTACATATCAAAAGCAGGGCACTTCATGTATGGAATGACATCTTTGACTAGGATGTACAAAGGCAAGCCTGGGGCATGTAGACCATTTTGTGCAGTGTCTTTTTCCCTTGGCAAATTAAACTCAATCAAATGCTATAGGATACCCATAAATCCATCCTGGCAAGTTTTTGTCTGGTGGCCAACCACGGCTGCAAAATGTTTTTTTTTTTATTTTGTTACTACAAAGTAAATTATTACTTAAATTATTATTTTGTTCTCTACCCAAGATTCAAACTGCTGTGATGATGCCCTGCTTTGAGTACTGCTAGGATTATTTATGGTTAGGGTTAGGTTTAAAGCAATGTATGCATGTGTATATGACTTATTTTACACTAAACATAAAAAATGGGTTATTGCTATGATATTCTTTAATCAACCCTAAATACTGCAACACATTCTCAAGAGCATTTTACAGAAGGCATAAACAAATAAAATGAAACCCAGGGTTGGCACTCGTAAGTTAATTCTTGAGAAGGTACTAACATGGAAAAAATGTGAAATGCCCTACAGAACTTTTTGACATATCAACCTCAATGGCAGCCAGGACAAAGAAAGAATGTTTTTCTTTTACATCATTTTAATGATATAGAAAATTCTAATTCAACATGGTATGGTAATAAGACACATTTCTGACAAAGGATTATATAAATATTGTCTGACTATTCAGATCAGATTAGCATGACTGGGGATATATCCAATAAATGATGTTTCCACATAAAGTTTTTTTTTATAAAATCATTATAAAGCAGCAGATTTTAACTGTTTGTTCTGCAGGCAAATGTGGCCTTAATACAATATTTTTCAATATCTTGTTCACTATAATGACGTTTCTGATGACAGTTTGAAAAGGACACACTGTATGGAATCTGATCTTACCAATTCTGATTTATGTTAAATTCATATATAGTATTAAAACTAATTTTATATGTTTACAATTTTAGAAATGAGTTTATTAGAGGGATGGAGCATGTAGCACGTTGATAGAGGCTAGGTGAAGGAAGATATGCAGTTAGTTGGGGTGAAAGAGGCAGATGTAGAGGACAGGGAAGTTTGGAGAAGAGCGATCCGCTGTGGCGACCCCTAAGGGGAGCAGCCAAAAGGAGAAGAAGAAGAAGATTGTATGCTTACATTTAAAATTTATTGTTTTGTTCTAGAATACTCAGAACTTTTACATTATTTCCAATTATACTACAAACAGGTGATATTAATTTTTTTTACATAATATTTAATTGATTTTCATTAAGTTGTTCACGTCATTTTTTACGATTCCTGCTCAGTATTTAATTCAGTACCTCCATACTGAATAAAAAACATTTGCTCAACAACTTTCATTCCTTTTTCTTTTTCCTTCCTCCTCAACAACAAAAATTTGTTACTTTCTGCTGCACATTACCTTATAAATGCTAGGACCTAATGGGCAATCACCCACTTGTAATCACTGTAATCTCTTCTGTGTTTTCAGTATTACAGGTGTGAGATGTCATAATTTTTGTTGTCAGTTTACACCATGATCAGTTAACAATGGGCCACTTTAAAAAAAAATGTAAAACAACTATACACAAAAAATATAATCTTAGCACAAGTCAGGATTGAACTACAGCTAATACTTGCAGTGTGAACATACCCTTAGACTAAGAATGTTTGTACCATCTGATTGTGATCCATTAACAACAAAACAGATAAGGGTTTAAAGAGGTTGTAAAGAAGTGTAGCCAACTAATGGTTCCAGCAGCAATTTCCATTAACACTTTTTAATCACCCAGTTTGGAAGTCAGTTTGGACAAGACAGCCAGTTGCACTATGAATAGATTAACTGTAAATAGCATATTGACTACTTGAATGAAAAGTACGGTTAATGATTGGAACAGAACAAGGAGAGAGTGTCTGACAATTAGCAATGTTCTACAAAGCCATTGATTTTAAGTTGGCAACATCAGCACTTCAATCTAGTAATATTTTTAGACAGCTAGATTATTAGGATAATAGAATCAATCAACTATTTTTTAAAGTAACACATTTTCCCAGGTCATATGATCACATTTAAAAATGTTTCCATTTTCAGTTAAAAAAAATGCACAGTTCAATTGAAACATATTAATGACACTGTCTGCAATGGACTGGCGATCCGGGGTGTACCCCTACCTCTCACACTATGTGAGATGTGATAGGCACCAGCAGACCTCTGTGATCCCGAATTAGGGAATAAGAGTGTAAGAAGAATGAATGAATGAATGAATGAATGAATGAATAAATGAATTTAATGTATAATGACACAGTAAATGATTCATGTAGTCTTTGCAAAATATTACAATGCTGTGACATTGAAAACATTAAAACCAGGCTTTCAATAATGTGACACATAAGCAATTTTTATAACCTGATTTTAACTCCTTTTGTCTTGCTGCCAAATTTAGTAGAAAATCAATTAATTTGTCACATACATGATTATGCAGAGTACAACATACACTGAAATGTTTTTCTTCGCATATCCTATCTTAGTAAGTTGGGGTCAGAGCTCAGGGTCAGCTATTGTACAGCACCCCTGAAGAAAGAACATTTAAGGGTCTTACTCAAGTCTTCCTGGTCTTACTCAAGTCTTCCTGGTCTCCCGATCAAGAACTTTGCACCTTAACCATTTTATCCAGCACTGCCTCCAGTAGTAATATGTTGAGCCTAAACCACCTTTCTACATTCTTCAAGTAGAGTCTCAAATTTGCAGTTTGATTTTTTAAACAACCAGCTGTAAAGTTAAAAAAGAAAATTTGCTTCTGCTTTTTAAAACAAGGTACAGATAAGTACAGACTTCTAGATGTTTTGCTGGTATAGTATACTTACTGAAACCAAAGTGTTCATATAGATATACTTGACTGAAGACAGTGAAGTTTGTTCCCTCATATTATATAAGCTTTCTTATATATTGATTACGGTGCTTGGTTATGCATTATAATATTTTTCAATGCATTAATAACAAAATTCCAATACTATAATCTATCTCCAAGGGCGTTCCTGGAATAAACATAATTTTTGGATACAGCTCTTTAAAATATTCTAAGAAACTTTGATAAAAATTTTGTCAAACTAGTATTAGACTGTCCTTACCCACAGGCGACATCTCAGGGACGCTAGCTGTGTAAGGGCCCTCCAGAAACTTTGGCTCATTGTCATTGATATCCTGAACCTTGATGATGAACTCAGACTCAGGCTCCAGGGGCTTGTTGGTGATGATGTCTACAGCTTGTGCTCGAAGTGTATAATAAGGCTTTTCTTCCCTGTCCAGGCTGCGTAAGGCATGGATGTCTCCAGTGGTCTGATCAATAGTGAAGATGGTGCCGGCTCCTTCTCCTGAGAGAGTGTATATCACCTCACTGTCGCCTTTGTCCAGATCAGTGTGGAGCTAAGAGCAGAAATATAGAAAAGCTTGTTAGCATACTGTTCATTAGTTTGAATGTGTCTATTTTTTGTGTCCATTATAGGGCATTCTCTAAAAAATGTTAGATGTCTATATCAACCTTCTATCAACAACATGAGTGGAGTGATGCAGAAGTTCATAACCAAAAATGCAACATCATAACAAGAAACAATACAAACCAATTGTTAAAATATAAACTACATATATAAATATAAATCTATATTTTGTTTAGGTTTTGACTTTTTGCTGAACAGTAAGTCATAATATCACCCAAAACACATTTATAAACACACCATGCACCATTTTCTTCTCATGTCACAGCTTTTTACTAAACAATAACGCATGAATATTATACTAACCATACATTAAATGATAGAAAGTTAATGGATATCTGTTGAGTGTCTTTACTTTATACCCATGTTCTTCTCAAACTGTTGGCATAAAGTAAGAAGTAAACAATTGTTTGACCCCTATATGCTGTAGTGTTCACTGAAACTAAATGATTCAGATTCTGCTTCATGGTGTGTAATGGAGTGAAAGAATTCAGGTTTTCTACTATAGCATTGCAAAAAATAGTGTCAGCTAATTTTCATAATAACAATATTTACAGTACTGTATCAGTATTCCAATCTCTCCATAATCAAATAATGTTTTAACCTAGTTTATGTTAAAATTTTATTAAAACTTTACAAACAAGCATAGAAGGAAAAATAACTGTGTCTTTGGCTTTTTATTCGTTTATATTTTTAGCTAGATTTTTTAACCAATGTATTGTGATTTGCATCACATCAAAAGGACCTCACCCCAATTGAACATTTTTAAATAAGCTCCAATACCAACTGCATTCATCCACCAAATCAGTAGCTGAATATTTAGTGTTCAAATTTGATATTTGTTGCCACACTCCAAAATGTACTTGAAATTTTTCAGCAGTGTCATTCATTCATTCATTCATTCATTCATTCATTCATTCATCTTCTTACTCCCTTATTCCCAAATCCGGGGTCACGGGGGTCTACTGCGCCTATCCCAGCAGACATAGGGCGATAGGCGGAGGTACACCCTGGACAGGTCACCAGTCCATCTCAGGGCAACACATAGACAAACAACCATTTACACACACATTCACTGCTATGGACAATTTAGAACCACCAATAATCTGCATGTTTTTGGACTGTGGGAGGAAACCGGAGCACCCAGAGAAACCCACGCAAGCGCGGGGAGAACATGCAAACTCCGCACAAAAAGATCCCAGCCCGGGATTCGAACCCGGGACCTTCTTGTTGTGAGGCGAATGTGCTATTCCAGCAGAGTCAGTGTATCCCAAATTTGGAATGTATGTATGTATGTATATATGTATGTATTTCCTTCGGCTGCTCCACAGCTGGATCACCGTGATCTGCTCATTCGACTTGGCAGAGTTTTACGCTGGATACCCTTGCTAACGCAACCCTCCCATTTATCCTGGCTTGGGACCAGCACTAAGGCTTATGCAACCCATGGGTGGGGATTTTGCATAATGTACATGTTTTTGGGCACAGGGAGGAAACCCATGCAAGCGCGGGGAAAATATACAAACTCGGCACAGAAGGATCCCTGACGGGGAATCAATCCCAGACATTCTTGTTGTAAGGGAACTATACTATCCACTACACCATCACGCTGCCCTAATTATTTAACTTTTGAATATTAAACCATAATTAATTTATTTATAAATTATTTTAAATAAAAGTATAATTTAGTTATTTATATATATTTCTTAATATTCATAAGCATTATGTTTATAATTATAGACTATGTTTGTGGACAGTTATATTGTAATACTTTTGCAATTGTCTCCATGCAATTGTAAAATTTAAAATTAAATTTAGATATCATATGTTAAGAGATGTTTCAAAGGGAAAGTCTGTACTTTTTCCTCATCCACTTGTAGTAGAAAAGTCGAGTGATACTAATTAAAAATTCCATTAGGCTAAGAATAGTAATCGATGGTATAGAGATTCAGTAAATTGGACTAGAGTATTTTTTTAATATGCTTCCCTATCTGCTTTGTCCTGCAGAATAGAGATGATAAGAAAGTCAGAAAGTTTCACTCATTATTCATGACCATTGTCCATGCTTCCAAATATTCAACAATAAATATTTTATAAACTCTAAAGTGACAGAAATGCATTAGAAGCAGGCATTTTGTCCAAATGTTCAGTCCATCATTAGGATGTCCTGTTTGTGCACAGACATCAGGGTTTGTGCACAGACATCAACACAACTAAATGTATTGCCAGGATGCCCAACAAGCAGAAATGAACAAAGTAGAAACAATCTAATTATTCGAATGCAGATTTATAGTCATAAAAGAGCTGTTGAATCACACATTCTGGAAAAAGGAAGGCAGAGAGAGGGACAACAGTAAGTAAGATGTAAACGGTGTGTGTCAGTGTGTGTGTGCTTTACAAAAAAATAACACATGCAATTTGTTTTTCACATTCTGAGATAATAAGCACTCACATTTACAGCTCGGCTGGATAAGAAATTGTTGTTTAATTTGCATTGGATCAAACTCTTATTCTGTTAGAGTGCATTGTGGGGTAGCAGACAGGCGCTGAAATTTGCCCATTGAATCATTTGCCCTTCTTTTAACAGCGCAATTAGTAGTCACGTTTACTGCATTGTAATGCAAGTTGAAATGTAATGAGATGCATGAATATAAAAGCTTAAATCACTTTAGTACATGTAATGTGAAATGAACATGCTGGAATTGGAGACATTGAGAAAGAGTAAATATTAATACCATGGAGCCAAGGTGTGAAGCAAAGATTTATGACTGTTAGGTTATGAGCTAGGTGACTATATGAATCTTTATGATTTCAAATCTCATTTCAAAATCAATTAATTGTAACTGAAGTGATATTTTTGTAGATTAATTGATGAAATTCAGGCATCTTCTAACCTGCTTATTCACAAGAGTCTGCTGGACCCAATACAGGTCGCCAGTTCATTACAGGGTCACACACAGATGAACAACCACACTCACTACTATTGGCAATTTAGAATGAACCTAGTGTACATGTTTTTGGATTGTGGCAGGAGACAGGATTATCAGGAGAAAGCCCACGCGGAGAGAACATGAAACGCTGCACAGAAATGCCCCTTGCCTGGAAATTGAACCTGGAACCTTGCTGTAGGGCTAAACACTACACAGCTGCACCACCTTCAAATATTACATCTAGCATTTAATTTGTATAACTGGAAAGTATAAAAACATGCATGTGGATAACTGAAGGGAATAGGGGATATGTATCTACAGATATTGATAAAAGTTCACTGTTAAATGAATATGCTGTGCTCTGCCTGTCCAGTGTTGTGTGTTGATGTCCAGTAATAAATGTCGCTAAGGCTAAAAAATACTTCAAAAAAGCAAAACATCAAAAGTTTACTCGACAGAATATAAATATATATATATATATATATAAAATTACAAATATATTAAAATGTCAAATAATATTTAGAATATTTTGGAAGCATAACATAAATACATAAATCATTTTAGAGTATATGATTTCTATGCTTAATTATTGGATAATTAAGGACAGGTTTTGATAATAATGTTATGCACCAAGTTCCTAGTAGAAATTTTCCTGAAGTAATGAAGAGAATCCATCTCAAATAACATTCAAAATTGAAAAATGGTACAGATAAGTAGAGCATGAAAATTAAAAAAACACAGCAGCAGGAAGTGTTTGACTGGTATTGTGGGACTATGTATAAATCTTGCTTGTGCATTTTAGTTGAAAGCATTCAAATATTTTCAGTCTTTAAATATGTGCCCATGTACACAGTGACATTTCTCTTTGTACGTGCCATAAAATATATTAATATTTAAAGTTTTAGGGATGTTGCTCATATTTATTGATTCATTGTTGCCATCCATTAACTTGACAGATTTCGCTAGATACCAGGCTAATTAATTCCCTGATGTGCTATATAAAGAATTTTGATGGCACACTGACCACACGCAAATTGCTAGCAATTATCTAGTGAATATTTATGTTTATTTCAGTTTTCTAAAGGATTTCAGAAAGGTACTATGTCTAGTGTAAGGATCATTAGTGACAGAATCCACAAAAAGGAGAGGGAAAGGTGAAATAAAAGATAAAACACACCATTAGTCAGATACCGCTCTTCACCATTCTCTAAATACATATGTTAGATTGTTGGACAAAGCTGCTAAGTAATACTGATTGGAACATTAACAATTTGGTAGTATGCTTGAAAAGCAATTCAAGCAGAATTCTTATTAATATTGTAGGTCAGTTCAAAATGTGAGTTATAATATTATATTGACATTGCAGATAAACAGCATCGTTATATCCCTACGTTTTTGAGATTATCTTTTTAGTTGTCCTTCATGCTCTGTTATCAATATACTTTACCATTGTAAATGTCTTCAGCTCCCTTAACATATTACAATGGCTCAATTGATTAGTGCTAAGTCACATATATAATTGGAAATAAGGTAATCCTTACAAATTACTCTATCTACAACCCCAAAATTAGTTTGGCTAAATATAACGGATGAGTACGAAATACTAATATGTGTCTCGTTTAACTATTCGTTGACTTTTAAAAACAAATAGCAATTTTTATGTTTTATGAACGTGGTACTTTAATGTGTGTTGTACTTTAATAAAATTTTACTGTTATTTGAATTGCCTTTAATAAAGACACTGTAATAATATTTTTTCATATTATATTATATTTGTCATGAGTGCCATGAGTCAAATATGAATAATCGATCTCCGACGCAGATTGGTTTATTAGGGAAAAGTAAGAAACACAAAAGGTGAGCACAAAACGGATGCAAAAAAACAAACACAGGCTAACGCCTCATAACTCACGCAGACAAAACACACGCAATGATCCGACAATCTGACTCGGCTCAGGTGCGTGGCACGGGAAGTGGCGCCCTTATTTTATTATATTATATTATATTATATTATATTATATTATATTATATTATATTACATTATATTATATTATATTATATATTCATTCATTCATCTTCTTACCCGCTTATTCCCGAATCCAGGGTCACGGTGGTCTGCTGTGCCTATCCCAGCACACATAGGGCAAGAGGCGGGGGTACACCCTGGACGGGTCGCCAGTCCATCTCAGAGCAACACATAGACAAACAACCATTCACAAACACATTCACTCCTATGGACAATTTACAATCACCAATCAACCTAATCTGCATGTTTTTGGAATGTGGAAGGAAACTGGAGCACCCGGAGGAAACTCAGGGAGAACATACACACTCCGCACAGAAAGATCCCGGCCCAGGATTCGAATCCGGGACCTTCTTGTTGTGAGGCGACTGTGCTATCCACTACGCCACCGCGCCGCCACTATAACCACAAAAAAAAAAGTTAAAAACAAAAAGTTTTAGTTTATCAGAACTTCTACTAAACTTTTAAATGTGGTAAAAAATAGTAACTTTAAAGATTTCTGTAAATATAAGTATATGTCCGTGCCACATTCGGAGGTGATAGATTCAGTAATGTAAATACCCTGCCTACGTTCCAACTGCTCCAATAATCCTGTTAAAGGAGAAGAGGAAGACGAAGAAGAAGAAGAAGAAGAAGAAGAAGAAGAAGAAGAAGAAGAAGAAGAAGAGAAATTCTGATCATACTGGTATATGACTAAACGTGTGTGACAACTTAATTAAATGAGATGTTATGTTGTATGTTGTAGCCTTACAATTATTACTCTTTATTTTTACTGGATACCAATTTGATTAAGTCTATATTCTTGTCTGTTCAAGAAGAGTTATTATTAATTAATTAATTAATTAATTATTATTAACAATATCTATAGAACAGAAGTAGACCAAAGATTATTATTGATTGCAAGTGTGCCATTTGTTTTGACTTTTACCCCTGTAGTTGTCAATGGTCGCTAAGAAACTCATAATAAAGCTAAAATCTGTGAAATCTACAAGGCATTGGTACACACTCACATCAGGAGCAACTTAAATTTATTTTATTTCTACAACTAAGTAGCTGAGCTGGTCAAGCTTTTTGCTTAGAAAACCAAAAGTAGCAGCTTGGTGTTAATGTTAATTGAACCCATGATCTTCTAATCACCAGTTCAGTTTCCACTGATTTTTGGAACAACATTTTATAACCATATCCTTTTTTTCTGCTAGTTGACCTCCATGTATAAATTGATGTGTTTCAGCATCTTATTGAAAGCTGGAACGATCAAAGATGTAGAGTGTTTGGTAAATGGGATATTTGCATGTTGTCCTTCCCCCACTTTTATATGTTCAGTTAGGTGTAGCAGGAAGTTAAACATACCCCTAAGGTACCAGTGATCTGTTTTCGAGGACCTTTGATGATGTACTGGGCTACTCAAGGCTACATTTTACCTTACATTGGGTTACCATTACCTTTAACTGTACCTAATAAACATTCTAGATGTTTCCTCTCACGGTCCAAAAACACGTACATTAGGTTGATTGGTGACTTTAAATTACCCATAGGAGTGAATGTGTGTGTGTGTGTGTGTGTGTGTGTGTGTGTGTGTGTGTGTGTGTGTGTGTGTG
>JAOTRA010000039.1:3956877-3970601 GCA_026260255.1 Pseudolaguvia tuberculata | reverse complement strand
AGGTTTATGGATGTGGTGAAGGAAGATATGCAGGTAGTTGGGGTGAAAGAGGTAGATGTAGAGGACAGGGTAGTGTGCAGAAGAGCGATCCGCTGTGGCAACCCCTAACTGGAGCAGCCAAAAGAAGAAGAAGAAGAAGAAGAAGAAGAAGAAGAAGAAGAAGAAATAACGTTACATTTACTTCACTTACATTAACAAATGTCCCTGAACAAGGCTCAGAAGGCCTTAAAGATCAGGTGTGATAGAATTAAGAGATTATAATATTTTTAAGATCCCCAGTAATGTATTTGAGTTAAAGTTACTAAATCTTTACAAATGTTTACTTGTATGTTAAAGATGCTTGGAGGTAACATTTTTGGGATCGGTTTGGACGAAATATGTTGGTACACTACTTGCTTATGAAAGACAATAAAACCTTGAATTTTAAATGTTTAGGTTGCTATTTTGTGTGTAATCTTGCAAGGTTAGTGTTAATAGGTACAGAATTGTAATAATATATACAGACAGTTTCTAAATGTGAAAATTACAGAGCCATCAGCAATAAGCATGTAACAAACGATTCATGGAAAAGGATGAATATAGAAAGAAAAAGCCTGCTATGCATGTTTGGTGATGCAGGTTGTGCTCCAGTAAACACACTGTATTGAGAGATGAGTGGCCTTTCCAACAAAAGTGCCTTATTGACTATTCAAATAAGTGACCTTTCTCAGATATTTGTCTTTTTTAAGATATTTTTTAAATTTATTAAAAAGAAAAACAGAAGAAAATATTGAATATCAAAAGATACAGACAGGCTTCTATTCCCATGCCAGGGATCGATGCGGAGTTTGCATGTTCTCCCCGAGCTTGTGTGGGTTTCTTCTGGATACTCCAGTTTCCTCGTACAGTCCAAAACCATGCAGATTAGGTCAATTGGTGATTCTAAATTGTCCATAAGAGTGAATGTGTGTGTGAATGGTTGTTTGTCTACAGTGGTGTGAAAAAGTGTTGGCCCCCTTCCTGATTTCCAATGTTCCTGCATGTTTGTCACACTTTAATGTTTCAGATCATCAAACAAATGTAAATATTAGTCAAAGATAACATGAGTAAACACAAAACACAGTATTTAATTAATGGTTTTTATTATTAAGGAAAAACAAAATCCAAAACTGCATGGCCCTGTGTGAGAAAGTGTTTGTCCCCTTGTTAAAATGTAAGTTAACTGTCACACCTAAGTTCAATTTCTCTAGCCACACTCAGGCCTGATTACTGCCACACCTCTTTACAATCAACAAATCACTTAATTAGGACCTGGCTGACAAAGTGAAGAAGATCAAAAGATCCTCAAAAGTTATACATCATGAGATCCAAAGAAAGTCAGAAACAAATAAGAAAGAAAGTAATTGAAATATATCAGTCTGGAAAAGGTTATAAAGCCATTTCTAAAGCTTTAGGACTTCAGCGAACCACAGTGAGAGACATTATAACAAATGGCAAAAACATGGAACAGTAGAGAACTTTCGCAGGAGTGGCCGGCAGACCCAAATTACCCCAATAGCTCAGCGACGACTCATCAAAGAGGTCACAAAAGACCCCACAACAATATCCAAATAATTAAATGCCTCAGTTGCCTCAGTTAAGGTCAATGTTCATGAATTTCACAATAAGAAAAAACTGGGCAAAAATGGTCTGCATGGCAGAGTTCCAAGACGAAAACTGCTGCTGAGCAAAAAGAACATAAAGGCTCATGTCAGTTTTACCAGAAAACATCTTGATGATCAACAAGACTATTGGGAAAATACTCTGTGGACTGACGAGACTTTTTGGAAGGTGTGTGTCGCATTACATCTGGCGTAAAAGTAACACCGCATTTCAGAAAAAGAACATCATACCAACAATAAAATATGGTAGTGGTAGACTGATGGTCTGGAGCTGTTTTGCTGCTTCCGGACCTGGAAGACTTGCTGTTTTAAATTGTACCATGAATTCAGCTATTTACCAAAAAATCTTTTTTTTTTTGGTAAACAGTTTTTTTGGCCAACTGTTTGTGATCTCAAGCTAAAGCAAAACTTGGGTTCTGGACAATGATCCAAAACACACCAGCAAATCCACCTCTGAATGGCTGAAAATAAAATGAAGACTTTGGAGTGACCTAGTCAAAGTACTGACCTGAATCATATTGAGATGCTGTGGCATGACCTTAAAAAGGCAGTTCATGCTTGAAAACCCTCCAATGTGGCTGAATTACAACAATTCTGCAAGAATGAGTGGGTCAAAATTCATCCACAGCACTGTAACACTCACTGCAAGCTATCGCAAATGCTTGATTGCAGTAGTTGCTGCTAAGGGTGTCCCAACCAGTTATTAGGTTAAGGGGGCAAACACTTAGGGCTATGTAGTTTTGGATTTTGTATTCCTTTAACAATAAAAACCTTCATTTAAAAACTTTTTTGTGTTTACTCATGTTATCTTTAACTAATATTTACAATTGTTTGTGTTCCCCCACCTCTCGCCCTATGTGAGCTAGGATAGGTATCAGCAGACACCCTTTACCCCAAATTAGGGAATAAGCGGGTAAGTAGATGATTGAATGAAAAGATACAGGCAAATAACAAATTATTATATTCTATGTATAGGGACAATTTTCTCTCAAAACATGCATGAATTATAATATTTTTTACAAAAACCTGTAAATTTTATCAGACAGATGGAACCTGATTTTGCCCTGTTGCTATGGCATATTAAATTGTGAGGGATGTTTAGATGTGGCTTCTTAATTTACACCAGGGCCCCCAGTCAGCCTTGGATTATGCCAGAACAGGAAAAATGAGGTGGCACTAAAAGCTTTATTTAAAGAATAATTTATTTAAACGTGACCTTGCAAGTTTAACTGGTTTGTTGAGGGGAGCAAGACTCTTACACAGACTTTGTTCAGCGCTCCATTCAAGTAAATTCTAATTACCAGAAATTAGAGTGCCTTTCTGGTAAACTCTGAGTAACTTTCTGTTGGGTGCACATCTCCCTCGGGTGTACTGGTGGCCACACTTGCGTTCTGAGGTTGACAACTAACTTAAGGCATGCACAGTCTGCACACAGTCCAAGACCCAGAGACACTTATCTGAATAATTTTTAAAGCCACTTCCTGTTCCATATCGCCCATGGTCCCACATTTCCATAGACTGCATTACCAATCTCCTGCCTTCCCGGGGTAACACTGTCATACTGAATCATAGACTGGTTTTATAAGACGTGCCCTTGAAGGGGCTACCCACTTGTTACTGAAACTGCTAACCAACTCTTCAATCATGTTTTCAGGGTGTATGTTCTTTCAGAGGACATCGTGTCTAATCATGGGCCTCAATTCACTTCCTGGGCCTGGGCTGAATGGTTCTTGTTTCCCGCAAACCCAACAAACCCAACAACCCAAATTTAAGTAAGTTGAATGCTATGTTATTTGCAAAGTATTATTTGTTTTTCTGACCATACTAAGCGTGCTCTTTTGTCTGATTAACCTGTTTCTGTTTACCGACCTTCTGCCTGTATACCCGTTTATGATATCTGTCTTGTGGTATGGATTTGTCTGCTCATATTCTCCTACTCGTGTACTGACTTCTGTCTGCCTGACTCCTGTTGATACACATCCATTGTCTTCACCTAATTTTCTTTGTCGGCATGACAGACGTTTAAGTGGTCTTAGCCAACCCCTTGTCATCCTTAGAGCCAGTCCTGACAAGGACCCATCAAAAGCTGATTGGTTGGTGTTTTAACTTATGGCCTTCTGATCATCAGTCCAACATTGTAACCAATGAACCCATTTATCTCCTACTTCACACAAAATATGCCAGATCATATTTAATTATTTAAATATTTTAAAAGCTTGGTAATATAACCGCAAGATTTAATATGTGATAGTAATATAATTTTTAAAACTAGATCTTTTTATAAATGTACTGGCAATATTCTATCATTATGTTAAATGTTCTTTTGAATGCTTGTAATCCTTCATCTATCATTGCTTTAGTCCTTGTATATTTTTATCTTATTGCAATAAAAAAAATCTAATGAACTTTGTCTTCTTTTAGATGAAAACATATTCTAGCTGTTTTTTTTTTAAATATTTGGATCTTTAATAACATAAATAATGATGTCATATAATCTGAATGCAGCACATATGCATTGATTATTTTGAATGGAATGTTATGAGTCTGTAGTAGAATGCACTTGACAGTACAATTCATCCTAACTGCCTCTATTCATTTATGTGAATTCTGAAAGTGAAAACGTTTTTAAATTTGAATAAAACTAAAAAACATTTAATTAATGCACATAGCATATAGTGTGTACAATGGTTAAGGGTTGTTGCAGAATTATGATGTGCTGGTCATGATGTGCTTTCAGCTACAGGGACAGGAGAAAAGGTTTGCAATTGATGGAAAGATGAATGCGGCCAAGTACATGGATATCCTGGACAAAAACCTTCTCCAGAGTGCTCAGGACCTCAGACTGGGCCGAATATTTACATTCCAACAAGACAATGACCCTAAGCACACAGATAAAATAACGAAGGAGTTCACAACAACTTAACTGTAACTCTGTGACTGTTCTTGAATGGCCCAGCCAGAGCTCTGACTTAAACCTAATTGAGCATCTCTCCAGAGACTGGAGAGGATCTGCAAAGAGAAATGGCAGAGGATAACCAAATAGGTGTGAAAAACTTGTTGCATCTTTCCCAAAAAGACTCATGGCTGTATTAGATCAAAAGGGTGCTTCTACTGAATACTGAGCAAAGGGTAAGAATACTTATGATCATGCGTAATGAACTTAGAGTGACAGTATCCATATTGCAAGCACACAGTCTTTATTAAAGAAAAGAGTTAAACACAAAGTAAAAGTAAAGTTGATAACAAACTTAAAACAGAAACGGGAAGCACACTCAAAAATCCCCTGAATGCAAAACTTAGATCTCGGCATAGTCCCACTGGTAATCACGAACCTCGTCGGAGAGTAAGAGTAAGTCTATTCATATAACCAATAATAATCCAGGACATGCATACCGGCACGTCACCTTAAATATTATGTCTTCACTCCGATGATCAAATCCGGGACAACAACGCTAAACAAGGGGAAGGGGCTTAGTATGCTTAATTACATCAACCCCCCTTAAAGGACACCTCTTGGTGTCCCCTAGGGGAACGTGACAGGAAAACAAAACCTAGGAAACAGGCGGGTTTAGACACAACAGTGCAGGCATGCCTGGAACACAGATGGTGTAGAAGATCGGGCACAGGGACAGAACAGGAGAGCGCGTACAGAACAGGAGGGCGCGCATACAGGGACAGAGCAGGAGAGCGCGCATACAGGGACAGAGCAGGAGAGCGCGCATACAGGGACAGAGCAGGAGAGCGCGCATACAGGGACAGAACAGGAGAGCGCGCATACAGGGACAGAACAGGAGAGCGCGCATACAGGGATAGAACAGGAGAGCGCGCATACAGGGACAGAACAGGAGAGCGCGCATACAGGGACAGAACAGGAGAGCGCGCATACAGGGACAGAACAGAAATAGCCAGGCAGAACAGGTCAGGAACCAGGGAGCAACTGAAACGGGGAAAACAAACAAAACAACGAAAAGGCCAGGGAACGCAAGAGGGAGAGAAACAAAAGCAAAAAGGAAGAATGGGAGAAATGAGAATACAACCGATGCACAGACAGGAGCGAAGAGACACTGAAGATGTCGCTAAGGGCGCTGAAGATGTCGCTGAGGGCGCTGAAGACAACGCAGAAGGCGCTGAACATGACAAGGCAAAAGGCGCTGAAGACGGTGAAGCAGTGTCCTTGGGTTCGAAAGACGGGACATAGGCATCCTCTGGCTCGATGGGGGGAAGTTGGGTGTCCATGATGGGTGGGGCATGGGTGTACACATTGGGTACTTAAATGTTCTGTTTACATCTCTTTTTTGTCTCTAGTTTACACCATTGATATATCCTGTTGTACCCGCTAGTTAGTCCTCTTTCCTCTTCCACCCTTACACTTAATAAAAAGGCAGCAGAAATGCAATGCACATATTTCTTTATCCACTATGTTTATTCTTCTGACACTCTGATTGGGGAAATGCTAAGGTGTACTTTCAGCATGACTTGGTCAGCATCACAATAAGTTTGTATCTATTATAAAAAGTACACTCTATTGACAAGTGTTGTTACACCTGGCCATGTTTTTTTTTGTCTCATACTCTAATCATACTCTTGTAATATTGTATTTTCATTCATTCATTCATCTTCTTACCCGCTTATTCCCTAATTCGGGGTCACAAGGGTCTGCTGGTGCCTATTTCAGATCACATAGGGTGAGAGGCAGCGGTACACCCTGGATGGGTCGTAGTCCATCACAGGGCAACACACAGACAAACAACCACACACACACTCACACATTCTCTCCTATGGACAATTTAGAATCACCAATCTGCGTGTTTTTGGACTGTGGGAGGAAACCAGAGTACCTGGAGGAAACTCATGTAACGGCAGGTAGAATATGCAAACTCCGCGCAGAGAGATTCCCGGCCCGATTCCCCTGGGAATCGAACCTTGCATTTTCTTGATGTAAGGAGATCGTGTTATCCACTGCGCCACCCATATTTTACTGTTAGTATTTAATACAGTCAGAAATGGAAACACACAAAAACACTCATCTGGAATGTTGTCATCAATCTCTAAGATGTAAAGTAACCCACATTTTCTTTCTTTCAGTTGAAGTCTATTTGAAGGAAATCTACTGTTACAGCCAATCGTCCATCCTGGAAAAAACTGACTGCAACAGCCATTAATTCATTAATTGGTGAACGTGTAAAGAACATACATGTAATTATAAAACATAACATCTAGTCAACTAGTCATCAAGTGTGCTGAAAGATGTCTACAAACCTTTGGCCATATAGTGAATGCAATACCAATAATAAATACAAAGCCATATAAACATTATCAATTTATGTTAATGGAAAGTTATAATTTATATAATAATGTACTATCTATTAAAATATTTCTGGCATATCAAGCAATAATAAGCCTTATTTATTTTTTAATTGTATTTTATTATACATCCATGAGAACTGTACTGCATCTGCATAAGGGAATTGTATTTTCTTCTTTTTGTCCAGTTTATCAGGGTTACTTTGCATGCTGTCTGGACCTAGCAGACTTCACAGTGAGAAATTTGTGAACAAATTAAAATATATATCAAGCATCATATATACCATCAGCATATTAATTTGCTGGGTTATGACAGGCCCAGATTCCTCTTTTCTACTTCTTTACTGTGAAGAACAAAGACTAATAGATAAAAAAATGTTATAAAGTGAAAACATTCTCTCTCAAGTCTCAACATTAGGTAACAAGAACTTTCATTACAATCCATCCTCTCCATCCAGAGTAAAAAACGGGCATAATCTGTTAATCAAAATCGTGAATCGGCTCAGGTGCACAGCGCAAGTCGGTGTGACAGAAACTCTGGTGACTAGTGGTGTAGTGGCAGTGACAGGGGGGGGGTCTTTTTAATATTTTATGTTGGCGGGGTTTTAATTAAGCAGTTTAGGGGAAGCTACCAGTGTGAAAACTGAACTCACGAGACAGGGCTTAAACTGTATAATTAAACATTCTGTTGAAAATGCTACAAAAAAAACATTATTTTTATCGATTAATGAATATATTTTGGATGGTGCGTATGTTCATTTAAAGCCAAGAAACAATAAGAGCAAAATGTTAATGATTACTCTATATGAATCTGCATCTAAAATATATACAACAGAATACAGCAGAAATGAATGGATAAGAAGCGTATAATTAATCACAAAAAGGGAATCGTATTACAATTATCAGCTTTGTAATTTGATGGATGTTTGTGTCATCCCATTTTGTATTACCTAAAGCAGTCACAACATTAAAACTTCAGTGATCAAATATTAATAACAAGCAGAGCAAAGGTGCTTAGATAAATTTGGAAGAATGATTAGCAGAAAAGCAAATGTGCTTCTAAAATGATCTCACAAAAAGACATTTGCATTGCAAAATGCATTAAAAAGAATTAGTAATAAGACTCAGTATTTAATTTATTAAATAAAAGATTTTAACTTTTAAATTTATAGTCAGGGATTTTAAATAAATAGCATATAACTGATAAAGTTTATATTTAACTGTATATAGACAACATCAAAATGACTAACCCATCCATTCATGCCATTAGAAGCTAAATGCCAAGGCTATCACTTAAATGATTGTGACGTAATGTATGCAAAAAGGGAGGAAGAAAAATGATATCATTTATGGCAGTATCATTATTGAAAATAATGGCCATTGTACGATGTTACTCTATTAAAAATGATTAATATCAGTATGCTTCACCTTTTCCCCAAAATATTGTTTAAGAAATACACCTATATTCAATAAACATTACCATATTAACTACATACTATTGTGTTAATGCTCATATTTCTTCAGAACCTTTTCTGAGGGTTTTACGCAGGGCTCAGATACCCCATTTATTCTCTTTTATACATCCCAGAAATCTACATTACCATAAAGTCCAGGTTAAAGATTAGGATTAAATGCTTAAAAAAAATACCTACCTATCCTGCTTTGACTGCTTTCTCACAGACACTGTAAATAGTAGCAAAGTGATTGGTGTAGCACAGTGGCAAGCCTGCCAGATAAAATTTAATTTCTAAAACGGCCACATATTACCGTGTTTATATACTTTAGCTTCTTGAGACATTTTCCTTTTTTAATGTAATCGCAAGTCAGTTAGATGTTATACATTTCCTAAATATAGTACACTATGGTTCAATTGGAAGTGAAAAATGAATTTTTTTAATGTTATAAAAAATCAGTTATTGCAATATGAAAAATATTACCTATAAATAATAACCTATAAGTATAACCCACACAAACCCTATAAAGTGTTTTGGGAAATTTAAAACAAAGCTTTATAAGAAACCTTTCTAAACATAAAAAAAACTGCATTCAACAATCAAATCTTTACACAAAGCAATCTCTAGAGTTTAGACAGAATGGTACGGTTGGGGGAGAGTGTTGATGATTGGTTGAGTGACAGTTTTGTGGTTGAAGACACCTTGTCGATAAGTGACACCATAGGATAATGTCCAAATTGCATTACTGCTAGCAAGAAGAACCTAACTTTGAGGTAAAACAACATAAAACCACATTGGACCTATTACATTTATGGCATCTTCCAGGCAGTGTTATTTAGAGTAATTTACAGAAGCGCTTTAAAGATTTTATCAGTAAATAGAACCTGATACCAGATACAATGATTGAATGAGCAGTTTAGAGATATTCAGATCATTCCACCACATCACATACTGTAGGTATAAGATCAGAAAATGTGTATTGATGCTTTCCTTCTACCTTAAGTAATAATGTGATGTACTTAAGTTTCTGTGGTGCAGTGCAGGATGTGATAAGTGTTTTCAGCCAAGAACTGGAATCAAAGGGACAAGGCTCACCATACTGAATAGATGTGTGGGTTGGGGGAGGGGGCTACGACATTTTTTTCCACTTAATTTTTCTTGATTTCTCTGCAACCATGATTTAGGTTCAGATCTGGATCTATTTCAGACTCGATCCTCTTTAGTTATTGAATATCTACAGCAAGATATAAATAGTGTTGAATTTTTTGTTCTTCTGCCTACCAAGGTTATAATGTGTATAGAGTTATTAAAGACTATCTCTCAGCTCAGACCAGTCAACTGTTTTTATGATCAACAAACAAGAGTTCGTAAGAACCAAAACCAAGTTATGTTACTTCTATTGAAGTCCTACTCTTACTAGCTCTTCTATGCTGCTGACACATAAAGACATAGACACAACAAAAAATAATTTAATAAAGCCAACAATAAGCTGGTGAATAATTATGCAAGATTATCCATGTTGTTTGAGAAGTGATGAAAAAGAAGGACATAGACTTGATGTAAGACTGTTTAATTATTTTTTTTTCCTTACTGTCAAAACTTTATGCATGACCACACTCTGTGCAGGGTCAGTAGCAGTCACTGACTTCTAATAAATGGACATATATAAGGACATATTTTAGTTCACTCCCAAGGGAACATTCCTATGATAATGCAAGGTCGATATGAAAGTGTCGGCAAGAAGCCAGCATATTTATTGATTTTTTTATGCTACTGGATTATTAAAACAAAAGTACACTCTGTGTTCTCACACACAATGTCTGTGTTTTTATGTTTAAAATAATCACTTTCAAAAGATGGAAAGTGACATATTTGATATATTAAAACAGAATATAGTATTTCTTTTTTTGTCTGTCTCTATTAACCTTCTGCTACTCTACTGCCTTTCTCATGATGCATCTTTTGTAGCCTTTTGCACTATGTCCCACTGTGAGTTATTTTTCTTTCCTTTTGCTTTTTGAAGGTATTATACAGTTCAATAGTCACTTCCATGCTTGATGTGACTAGTGAACTGTATAAAGCCTTTGGAGAAAAACTGGAAAGAAAATGTAATGTGAAGCACTTTGATTCATTTGAATTCAAAGTAGTACAACAGCCCAACCTTGGCCAAATTGGTATTTCAGAAATAGCATCTTTTCTCACCTTGCCCACATACTGAGGGTCAGATCCCATGTACTCCTCCAGAACGAAGAACTGATTCCATACCCATCCTCTCTTTACTCTCTGAAAGCTTCCATTCGATCCCCTGTTTCCTGCCGTAGACATGGATCTATGGGGCCAACCAAGTCCCAGGCGGCTCTGGTTCTGAGCTGGATGCACTGAGTGGAGAGGAGCTGGAGCGCTCTTCTCAAACAGAAAGCACAGGAACAGCAGCAGACTGTTGCTCCTCAGCATTGGGCAGTCCGGATCAGTTATTTTTAAGTCCAAAGAAGAGATAAAAAAAGCCAGGGACCAGGCAGATAGCTGAACAATGAAGAATGTCTGAATATGAAAAAGAGTGGATGGAAAAAGGCAGCAGGTAGAATGTGACACTATTAGTTAGTTCCTCTTCTTTGTTGATTTAAATTTGTTATGAAATCCTCACCTGTAATTAAACAAAAATAAAGTTATGCTATTGATGTAACAGAAAGCTGTTCACATACATCACTTGTATATTTTAAAGAGTAGAAAAATAGTATTTACTTTAACTCAGAATTATAGTTAAATGACTATATTTTCACCAACTAATGATAGAGAATTTGCTTATATATTTGTGATGACAACTGAAGCACATCTAACCAGATTCTTCTTCTCAATATCTTCAACTCTGCCACTTCCAACTCCTCCTATCTTTTTGACAATGCCACTGTCTCTAAACCATACAACATTGGTGGTCTCACTGCAGTCCTTAGCTTACACTACAGTTTCCCACAGTATTCCCATAACTTAATGGTGTGACTGTTCTCCCTTATTCATAAAAATCGGTACCAGAACACTTTTTATTTAGGCATCCTCTCACCTTCCAAAATCAATCCTGTTAAACAATTTAATCAGAAACTGCACTGCCATCTTGCCTAAACATCTCCACGCTTCTACGCGAATGTCACCTGGTCCAAATGCGTTTTCACTCATGCTTTTAGTAGCTGCTTTTACTTCTGCCTTACTAATGCTATCCACTTCCTGGACTACCATCTCCATATCAATCTTCTCTCTCTCTCATTTTCCTTTTTACAGTACATCCTTCCCATCTCTGTCTCTCTGCCTGGCCAACCGGTACAAATCCTTTCCTACCTTCTTAGTGTCCAACATCTCATACAGCTCTTCATATGCCTTTTCCTTAGCTTTTGCTACCTCCCTCTCCACCTGCTGCCTCATCTTCTTATACTCCTGCCTACTTTTCTCATCTGTGTTTTCTCACCCAATTCTGTTTCCCCAACCTTCTTTCCTGCACTCCCTCATTCCACCACCTTCTTAGCTGTCTCCCTTATGGCGGTCATTGTTAACCCAGGTCTCGTGATCTGTGCGTTTTACGTTGGATGCCATTCCTAAGTCAACCCTCCCCACTTATCCAGACTTGGGACCATCACTAAGAATGCTCCGAGTTGTACAACCCTAATGGCTAGGTTCACATCTAACAATTAATATAGTCATAATGGGAAATAAAATGAATGCAGCTGGTCTGAAATAATCTGTTCATTTGGCAGATAATTTACACCAGCTCCAATGGATGCCAACGGTTATCATATTTAGCAGTTTAATGAATTAATGCACTTTCAGAAGATGATCTGTAGGTCTATCAATTCAACAATCACCCGGAAGCTTTACAAATAAATATACATCATTACATATGGCGTAGTGATTTGTACAGTCACCTCACAACCAGAAGTTCCCAGGTTCTATTCATGGGTCAAGGATCTTTCTGTGCAGAGTTTGCATGTTATCCCTGTGCTTGTGTGAGTTTCCCCACCAGGATACATTCTGGTTATTCTAAATTGCCTTCAAAAACCCAGAAATTATATATACCCCTTGAACTTTTCCACATTTTCTCACATTATGACCACAAACATAAATATATTTTATTAGAATGTTATGTGATAGACCAACACAAAGTGGCATACAATTGTGAAGTAAATTATACATATAAAGAAAATTATACATGAGTTGATTTTTTTTTTTACAACTAAAGTGTAAAGTGTAGTGTGCAAAAGTATTCAGCCCCCTTTTCTCTGAGTGCATCCAATTGACTGATCGAATGTTGACCTACTTGATTAAATAGAGTCCATCTGTGTGTAATTTACTTTTAGTACAAATACAGCTGTTCTGTGATGGCCTCTGTGGTTTTGTTAAGATATTGGGGAGCAAAAAGCAAATCCAAGGAACACACCAGACAGGTCAGGGATAAACTTGTGGAGAAATTTAAAGCAGGGTTTAAAGCAGGCTATAAAAAAGATGTACCTAGCTTTGAACATCTC
This sequence comes from Pseudolaguvia tuberculata, assembly GCA_026260255.1. Lineage (NCBI taxonomy): Eukaryota > Metazoa > Chordata > Actinopteri > Siluriformes > Sisoridae > Pseudolaguvia > Pseudolaguvia tuberculata. Next base: position 3,957,692 of record JAOTRA010000039.1, on the reverse strand, counting down.
ACAGACCACTGTTCAGTCAATCATTGGCAAATGGAAAGAGTATGGCACAACGGCAAACCTACCGAGACATGGTCGTCCACCTAAACTAACAGGTCAAACACTGATCAGAGATGCAGCCGAGAGTGCCCATGGTGAATCTGGATGAACCGCAGAGATCTACAGCTCAGGTGGGGGAATCTGACCATCGGACAACTATCAGTCGTGTACTGCACAAATCTGGGCATGGAAGAATGGCAAGAAGAAAGCCATTGTTAAAAGAAAACCACAAGAAGTCCCGTGTGCAGTTTCATGCTATGTGTGGCCGAAACCTAACACTGCACATGCACTCTGAACACATCATACCCACTGTCAAACTTGATGGTTGCAGCATCATGCTCTGGGGCTACTTCTCTTCAGCAAGGACAGGGAAGCTGGTCAGAATTGATGGGAAGAGGATGGAGCCAAATAGAGGGCAATCTTGGAAGAATACCAGTTGGGAGTCTGCAAAACACTTGAGACTCAGGCACCTTCCAACAAGACAATGACCCTAAACATAAAGTCAAGGCTACAATAGAATGGTTTAAACATATTCATGTGTTGGAATGGCCCAGTAAAAGTCCAAACCTAAATCCAACCGAGAATCTGTGGCAATATCTGAAAATGTCCTTTTACAAACACACTCCATCTAATCTTTTTCTTCTCCTTTCGGCTGCTCCCGTTAGGGGTCGCCACAGCGGATCACTCCCCTCCACCCCACCCTGCCCGCTACATCTGCCTCTTTCACCCCAACTACCTGCATATCTTCCTTCACCACATCCATAAACCTCCTCTTTGGT
>JAOTRA010000039.1:3942767-3956777 GCA_026260255.1 Pseudolaguvia tuberculata | reverse complement strand
TCTCTCTCTCTCTCTCTCTCTCTCTCTCTCTCTCTCTCTCTCTCTCTCTCTCTCTCTCTCTCTCTCACTGTCTGTCTTCATTCTCCTTGAATCAACATGTTCTCATGAATTAAATCAAAGTCTTCAAAATTGAAGAAACATCCAAAGTTTTTTGTTACACTGCAGTTGTTAATTCCCAATGACGATTTTGTGACTACATTTGAACACGCATACATTTTTTTAAACTGTCAGAATTTTTTTTCCGGCTTACACATAGATCATATTTGGTCTGTGTCACACTGGAGGAAAGAAACAAAATTAGAACACTTGACACATGCGGCTTTTATAACAATCAGTCTAATTATTAGAAATGCAATTATCTGCAATATCTTCTGTAGAACTAGTCTTTTGTGACCTAACGTAACAAGCATGGTGCAAAAAGAACGCTGGTTTTCACATGTCACATTAACACCGCAGCCATCAACCAAACACATAGCCACTCAGAGCACTCTGTCACCTGAATACTAATCAAGAGCACTTTGTTCACCAGTCGGCATCTCATTTTAAACATACACGTCAACTCTAATTTTATATCGCTAGTATTGCTACTATTGCTTACTTCCCTCTCCAGGCTCAAACGTCTCCTGTTTCCAGTCAATCCTGCTTCTGTGTTTCTCGTTTGATTGTCTTCTGTCTCCAGGAGAGTGGGACAGGGGTGGCTCAGAGGTTAAGGTGGCGGGTAGATCGGTAGAACAGTATGGGTTCAAACCCTACCACCGCTAAGGAATACTTGGGCTCAAGTCCGCCACTTTTGGGTCCTGGAGCAAGACTCTTAACCTTTCTGCTCCAGCTGAGGTGTACAAAAGCTGACCCTACGCTATGGCACCAAACTTACTAAGATGGGGATATGCAAAGAAAACATTTCACTATATATTGTAAGATCTCCCATCTCTCTGTTTCAGAACAAAAAGCTATGGAGGAGTATATCGAGAAAACCTTCAAGCAGGGTTATATCTGGTCGCATGCATTTAAAGGGTTTGGAAAGCTTTTTTTCTTGAATGTATACCATCAACCTTTTGGTTATAACCCCAAACCAATGGATAGACTAAAAAGAAAACCTTGCGCTCATCATCAAGACTCCTGGTTCCATGGCGTGGGACAAAATTATACAATTAAATTAAATTATACCTCCCAATACACTTCCTAGCTCCTCCCAGTAAGCTTCAAAAATCACAAAAATTCAAACATCTTTCCGTTTTAAAACCATTTCACACATCTTTTCTATTTCTTTCCATAAAACCAGGTACCAAAGCCATGTCTCCACTTCCAAGGGTGGTGAAAGATGGTTCTATCTACATGGTTCAACTTATGCTCTCAACAAATATCTAGTTGATTGGGAAGGCTACAGCTCCAGTATAATTCTCTATTGCTATTATCACTATTAACCTGATCTTAATTCCCCCTCTAGGCTCTTACACAGCCATTAGGGTTGCATAAGCCAGTGCATTCTTAGTGCCGGTCCAAAGCCTGTATAAATGGGGTGGGTTGCGTTAGGAAAGGCATCCATCGTAAAACTGCACAAAATCAAATATATGGATCACAAATAAGAATTTCCTACTGGATCGATGAGGCCCGGGTTAATGTTACTGTTAGCCGACAGCGTTACCTTTGGGCTACTGTTGGCCAAAGGAGGAGAAGGAGAGGAGGAGGACAACTACAGAAAGGCGGTTGGACCATATCTTGGATCGATGTCAGTGGAGTTTCTGACTAAACAGGATTTCGGAAGGTGAGATGATGCCAGAGGAATGGAGAAGGACTGTTCTGGTACCGATTTTTAGAATAAGGGAAATGTGTAGGTGTGCATAAAGTTGATCAGTCACACCATGAAATTATGGGAAAGAGGGAAGACTGAGGGAAGAAGTGCTTATTCGTGAGCAACAGTATGGTTTCATACTAAGGAAGAGTACTACAGATGCAATCTTTGCTTTGAGGATGTTGATGGAGAAGTATAGAAAAGGCCAGAATGAGGTGCATTGTGTGTTTCGGGATCTTGAGCAAGTGTACAACAGGGTTCCAAGAGAGTAGTTGTGATATTGTATGAGGAAGTCAGGTGTAGCAGAAAAGTATGTGAGGGTGCTGCAAAGGACAGTGTGACAGCAGACTGCTTCAAGGTGAAGGTGGGATTACATCAAGGATTGGCTTTGAGCCATATCTTGTGTGAAATGAAAGTCAGTATGAGTAAGATTGAGCATATGTGTGGTTGAATGAGAGGGAAGGCAATGCAGTGGTGAAGAGGTAGTGAAGGTGGAAGAGTTTAAGTACCTGGGGACAACAGTGCAAAGTAATGAACAGTGCATTAGAGAAGTGAAGAAAAGAGTTCAGGCAGGGTGGAGCGGGTGGAGAAGAGTGGCAGGGCTGATTTGTGATAGATGGGTTTTGGCAAGAGTGAAAGGGAAAGTTTAGAGAATTGTAGTAAGACCTGCAATGTTGTACGGTTTAGAGACAGTGGTGTTGTCATAAAGACAGGAGGAGGAGCTGAAGGTGACAGAGTTGAAGATGTTAAGATTTTCATTGGGAGTGACAGGATTAAAAATGAGTTTATTAGAGAAACAGCACATGTAGGATATTTTGGAGACAATATGAGGGCGGCTAGATTGAGATGTGCAGAGAAGGGACATGCAGTATATTGGTAGAAGAATGCTGATGGTGGAGATTCCAGGCAGTAGAAAAAGAGGAAGATCAAAAAGGAGGTTTATGGATGTGGTGAGGGAAGACACGCAAGTAGTTGGGGTAAAAGATGTAGAGGACAGGGTAGTTTGGAGAAGAGCAATCGGCTGTGGCGAACACTTAATAGGAGCAGCCGAAAGGAAAAGAAGAAGAAGAAGAGTTCCCTCTCTAGGCTCCCATGTCTCCAGTCGTTCTTGGTTCTGTGCTCTCCCAAGTTTTTATTCCTTTCAGTCACTAGTGCCTGTCTCGTGCTTTCCGCCATTTGTGTGAGCTCTGCTCCAGTAATTTGAATTTGGACATTCTTTACATCAATACTTAAATAAAGGTGCATATATTTCTACAAACAAGAAGACAATCACTGGCAGAAATTCAGACCCCAGAAGCTAAGAGTTACACATCCAGTAAATCACAGCTAATAGTATTTCTAATACTTATCAGCAAGTCCAAATCATAAAACCTGATTTAGTTAATCCATGTTATGTACTTATACACCAGACACACTAAACCCCTAAATGCATTTAGTTTTAAACTATTAGAGATTATACAGCATACTGTTAATTCATCCAGGTAATATTATACTAAAAATGATGTGTTATTTAACCCCTACTGAAACGCTGACCATTGAACCATTGTATTGATCTATTACAATACATAATTTACAAGTTACATCTAAGTGGCCACTTTACTCAGCAGGTCAATGCCAAGCAATGAATCATATCAGACTCAAAGTGGCTTGAAGTGTCATGTGTAAGGGGATAGTGTAGAGGTGAACCTAGGTAATAAAAAAGGTATAAAAACAATTTCTAAATCTTATCATATTATGATAGTCATATTTATTTTAACCTATATGTCTACAATATAAACCATTTTCCCTTTAATATCTTATTTTATGTTCTTGCAATATTTCTATAACCATCGTTTTAAATGGAATTTCCTTTATGTAACTTGAACATTGATTGGAACAAGAAACTATTTTCTCCTATGCGTTATGGTCTGTTAAACACACTGATATTGACTGAATGAAAGGCAAAGTGGATGTTTCTCAATTAGTTTCATGTTACTATATAGCAATATAAGCATCACAAACACAATAATGATATCTTAACCCATCCATTATGAACTAATGAAATTCCTGTGGGGAGAAGCTTATGTTTCCCTGTTTGTTTGATCGGTTCAACATAATTTACTAAGAGAAAAAATTCCCAATAAACAACAGCATATAATTAAAATGACTGTAAATCTGCTATGAATTTATGTTGCCTGGAGAGTTATTTAAAACTGTTAATTTTATTTGTTTTCTAGTCATTAGACATATTTGCTTAGATAATAGCTTATCCATTTAGTATGTATGTATAAGTGTGGGAATGAGACCTTGATGTAAATGACCTTTTGGCTTAGGGAATTGTCCTATGAATATGTATGGCTCAATGTTGCTGCATTTGATTCAACTGAGCAGATGTGCATTACATACTGTACATATACTACTGAAATCCAACCCCTCTGCAGAGGTGACAAGGAGTATTAAGCTTTTGTGGGAAGATATATTTTCAATTAACAGGAAGTTCTCCTTACATTCCATCCGTTAAAGTAAGCCTCAAGAGAACAGCTATGCTCTAATGCAGCTCGATATCTGGCAAATCAAGGTTTCTATCAAGATCTGCTACTTGAACTACAGCTTCTGTTATTATTTGTTTAATAACTAAGAACTGCTTACTGGGCACAATGTTCAAAATAATTAAATGGTCTTCATTGTAACATTTTGGCATGTAAAAAAAGTCAAACATTTTATATATCATGTATTTGTATAGACATATCTTAAGATAACATTTTGATTCACTGTACGAAAAAATATATGTATTTCCGCTCTCACTTACCTTAGATCAATAAACAAGAAGCATGTTAGCCTGAGGGCATTTTATTGTACTATAATGCATACTACTAGTTATTAAAGTCAGACATTTTTCAAACAATAATGACATAACTACTTTAATTAGACTAAGAGGACCTATAAAAATCCTTTAATGACCAGGAAAAAGGCCTTTGTCAATGAATTGGCCTTCAAGAATCTCAGTCAAATACAAGGTTATTTGTAATCATGGGAATAACATTTTACTGAGAAAAAAATGCTAGTGTCGTTTCAAATGAGAAGTAAAGAGGTCAGCTGTAGTTTGAAATTAAAAAATATACCCTTTACACACCTCCAGCATTCATATATGTCTATACAAAACATAGGTAAATTAATTAGGCACTTTTATGCCATGCATATTAGGAGGAGAGAGAAAAACCTCTAGAGCTAAGTACAAAGTTTTGAACATCTTATCTTATACTTTCTCTTAATTGATAGCTCATTTATTTGGTTGACAGTTTTTCCATACCAGCTTTTCCATAATTTGTGTATTCCTACAGATAGTCATATATTATGTTATATCTTACTATAGTGAATCCATTTTACTAAGACTTTGGACTGAATGTAAAAGTCTGGTAAAAGAGGCAAGGGCTTTTTTTACAGCATGTATGATCTGTCACCATTCCGAGAAGAGCAGACTCCTCTTCATCATTTCTGCCTTCTGCTATTCATGGAAGAGCAATACCTCTCTCATTCCTTTGCTATGTTCACTTCAGAACTATTAGTCCTATTCAAATATTGAGTAGCTCAGTTGGAAGCCTTTCTATAGCTGTAAAGAGCTTTTTGACAAATCCCCATTCTTATATCTCAGCTCTATGAAGACAAGTATAAAGAAAATATTGAAAAAATGAAACTGGACAACAACGCCCTAACAATGTTTGTAACAAAATGTAGCTTGGTAGAAGTTCAAAATTCAAAAGGTATTTATTTTTATATGTATACTAAGATTTTTACTCTTATGATTATGACTTAATCTATGCTTTAACATTATTATGCATTAGAATATGTATGTATCTGATGCATTAGCATCTCAGAATAAACATGCCCATGATTTTCTCACAGTGACATTTGGCAATAATATATTAATACTATTGCAGTCACTCATTCATTCATCATATCTCCATAATTCAAGTTCACAGAAGTCTGTTGAAGAATATCCCAGCGCACATAGGGTGAAAGGCGGGTTGACAGCTCGCCAGGCCACACATTGATGAACATAGATGATAGAACACACATACACACACACACACACACCTGAGTAACGTTACACATATGCCACCGCTCCGCCTATTACTATGGCTTGCTGCTTGTACTTATACACCATTGACTCTCACAGTGACTTGTGAGCAGCAAAATAGAAAGAGCAATGGAGTATGACAAAAAGACAAAAAAAAGGCAAACAGTAATAGCATATAAAATCATTTATAGTAGAAGCTAAATGCCATTTTTGTCAGTAATTTTGACCTCGTTAGTTAAACTGTATTTCTTATTAATTATTAATGTATTTCATTATTAGTATCAATAGTATTGTAGTTCTTAAGTGTGACTGTGTAAGAAAACTATAAAAACAATGTATAGTAGTTATACAAGCACACACCAATAACACACACCATCACCATTCTTACCAGGCTCAAGAAATAATGACATGTAACTTCTGCAACATTCATGAATACATTCATCCAAACACTCCTGGGATGACATACAGAGTCTCTACTTTCACCTCTGTCCTCCTTTCCTGTACTGTAATGTTATACCAAATTGTGGCAAGAAGCAGAGCTGTATTCTTTCTTTTTTTTTTTTATTTATTTATTTATTTTTTTTAAGAGCAGCAATAATTCAAACCAGCAACAATTTTGGCTTTCTTTTTGTAGATATGTACAAGATTAAAGTATAAGCAGCTGTAATGAATCATTATGGGTCAGGTCCATGTTGCAGTTACTCTAGTTATAAGTACAGGTTTAAACATAAACAAGGTCAAGATGCAGAGACACAGTTTGTCAGATAATCCAGGCAAACAAATCCTAAAGACGACAACGAGGAAACAGGAGTAAAGTCAATAAACAGGCAGGAAACTAGAAATATGAGAAATGCTAGGTACAGCCACAAAGACAAACAATACTTTACAAAGCATATTAGCAAACTGCTAACTTAAATATGACCCCCTCACTCTATAACCCGGAAAGGAAACAGTTAATCAGAATTCCGGTGAAGGGGCCTTTACGTGGTGATCAGGTGGAACTTGATGCATTATAGTACCCCCCTTCTATGAGCACCGACATTTTACTGAAATGGCCCCGTGGATTCAGGGTGACTTGCATGGTAGTCTGTTATCAGAGATAATCCAGGTCCAGTATGTCAGCGGCTTTCACCCAACATTGTTTCTCAGGCTTATACCCCTCCCAGTCCACAAGATACTCTAAAGTACTTATTCTCCTACAGGAGACAAGGATCTGAGGCACCAGGTATGTGGGATCGTCCTCAAGTTTGATGAGGCCATGGGGTGGTGCGATACTGATGGTTGCTGCAATGGTGCTTTAGCAGGGAGACATGGAAGGCAGAAGAAATTCAGTAAGACAAAGGTAGTTGCAGACCGATTTTTCATTGATCTGATGTAGAATTTTTAATGGGCCGGCATACATGGTACCAAGTTTTCTACTCTTTATCCTTGGTGGATAACCATACTAGTTGACATGGCTGATACATGGGATGGGAAGTCACCGGAGAGGAAACTCGCAGAAGAACCCCTGTCAGACACGATATCGTCGGGTAGCCCGTAAGTTCGTGGTGGAATACTTGGGTGGCTGTTTTGGAGACAGTGGGTAGGCCTTTATAAGGTACTAAATGACAGGCTTTGGGTTGATAATAGTGATTAATAATAATAATAGTGATTGTGGTGTACCCCGTACCCCTGAGATTGTGGGAGTTCATTATATCATTCAAAGATGTAAATGAAATCTAATGCTATGTAGGCCTTCTGGGAAATGCTGTGGAGTTTTGGCGTTGGCACACACAAAACAGATCTTTATGTATCCTTCTACATCTGATTGGAGGTGTGGACCCATAAAGAAGCAGTCACATGATGCAGGAGATGTTGAGTGCCTAATATGTCCATTTTTAGGGCTTTTTCAATATAATCCTCCAGGGCCTTAGTTTCGAGCTGGGATAAGAATCCTGCTTTTCAGAGGGGTCATGTTGGGCAGTAGTTTTGCTAAATACATCGAGATCATGATATGCTGGCAGAACATTAGGAGGGCATGTGGAATAATAGGGCATGGTAGGTGATGCAGAACTACAGAGACAATACTTATAACAGTGGAGTAATCATTCACAAATTTTTTCTTACTTCATGTGATCAACGGATCATGGGTCTGTAACCAGGGGAACCTAAGATAGATTGGGTATTGAGTGTGGAGACGATATGATTCTTTTCGGGGACCCCACATGCATGAGTTTATGGTCTAGTTCAGAGGGAAGAGTGGGGGGGGGGGGGTCAATGGCAAACCGGTTCATGTTGAATCCAGTTGCTGAATAAAACTATAAGAAATGGTGCTTATCAGAGAGCCAGAATACCAGACCGCTGATGCCCAGTCCAGCATTAATCCCGATAGCAGCGATACCATGCTTACTGCCAGCTTTCTTGCGGCATGTTCTCAAAGGCTATGCAACATTTGTTCTTTGTTCTTTTCTTTCTTACGCGACATTTACAGATAAATCCACAGCAACGGTCTGTATCTCTGTCAAACTTATCCAGCAGTGATACCAGGGTAAGAGTTTGACAATAAGACAGATATTTTTGTTAATTTTTGTTGGTAGTTAGTTTGTTGTTGTTATAGTTTACTATAAAATACTTTTGTTAAATGACAGCAGCAAACAATTGCTTTCTTAATAAAATACTTTAGGCTGGGATAACTTAGTGGATAACTTATAACAATTGCGTTTATGAGTCATGAGCATTCAACTTATAATTCAATGGGATGCAATGTTAAATCAAATTCAAAAAAGTAATTAATAAACCGTTTTTGCTGCTAAAAACTGGCAAATGTCTTAATATTTTTAGGTTGTAAACAGTTTATTGATGGCCCAGAATGACCCTATTGAAAGGCAAGAATTGTTTTTATAGATTGTTCATTCTTTCTAGGATGTTGACAAATTGCATTGCCCTTGGATTTGTTTGGCTTAATTTAATTTGTGTTCTAAAAACAAACGTTCACTTTGTTTCGGTTTTCAGGTAATTACTTGACATATATTATTATTTATGTATGTCCATATCGCAATGTAATGTAATAAAAGTAAAAGAAACTCTGGCATTTGTATGTTAAATACTGCTGACAGTTTGTTGTATTGATTATTGCAATTTTTCTGTCAATGGCAACTCAGCTATGAATGTTTTATTGTCTGTATGATTGTTGATGACTACATTGCAAAAACTATATTTGATGCTATACTGAATCAAATTTCTTTTTTTTTCTTCTCAACTTCAAAGTAATTTCTTATTGAAGAAAATATGATATTTAATTAGACTCTGTTTTATGAGTTGATTAATTGTTTGACCTCGGATTTTAACTTTATAACAGCCACGTAAACTGCAGTCTAATATAAACATTGAAATTTCTTCTGCATTGTCCCTTTGTATTCCATGATTGATGTATAGAATATGTCAAATGTTTAGCTTCATTGATTTGTTGTTCTGTGGCAGGCCTAGGTCAGTGTGTCTTTTTTTTCTTGAACTTCATCATTACATCAGTAATGTCAGGATCTTTCTATATCAGTATGTAGGTCCAAATAAATAATAAACAAATAGACTCCTCATCAAGCGCTAAGAGTATTGTATTGAGTAGTATAGGTTTTTTATTTGGTCTTTTGCTTTCTTTTTCCCAATGTTTAAAACTAGTATTTGAGTATGTGATCCCAAAAGAGGCATACTGTATGTCCTTGAGTAGCTTGTTCAATATATGTTATTCTTTCTTCACTCACAGCTACTGTTGGCTATCATGAAATTTACTTTTACTATTCTTGCTCTTAGCCATCACACACTGTTCCCACTTCTGTGCCACCTATTTCCCACCTGAACCAAATGGATTAACCTCCACCTATAGCAACCCTTTCAAATTTATCATGGCCCTTGGTGATTACGGCTAGGGAAGTCGCTGGCACTCAATGACCTTCAAAAAACTCTCTTCTCACTATTTCCTTTCTCTCCAGATTCAAGATGCGTGGCTGTGTCAGGATGATTTCTTATTCTTTTTTATGATCGAAGAGCAGCGCTTTATCGCCTCCCTAGGTTCACGGTTTATAAAGAAAGTGATGGCAGTATGCGGTGGCAAAATCTTACTTGAAGTTATTTATTCAAAGTACAATGAAAGACAAAAGATGTCCTTTGCAGTCACTGTGATTTAGAAGAGTGCTGTGTAAAGATGGGTCATTTTATAACAAATTGTCGGCCCCTTGAATAATTGATCAAAAAACAGGTGATGATCCTGGTTATCTAATCAGTGCCAGTTTTTGTACCTTTTTTATGAGATCCATAATCTCAGACAAAGAGGGTTGTTGTGTCCATGTTTAAGAAGGCTTATGGGAATCAGTTATTTTTTGCCCTTGAGCTAGAAGATTTGTGAAAAGACAGTAGTGATGTTGGATTGGACTATAAATCAGACCTAAAAAGGTGTGAACAGGATTATGTACAGCACATGCAACTAATCCAATCAATTTATATTAATATTTCACCTCAATAGACCTGAATTATCTACAACCTTCAATTATCTAACTATTAAAACAGAAATTCCCAAACATGATGTATGGTATTATGTCAGAAGTCAATATGGTATAAAGGTCAATGTGACAAGTCTAGCACCCTCAAAGGACGCCTTCCCTGGAATTTTGAGAGACTGTTTCCTGTTCCGGGTTCAAGTGTAAAAGGGCTCTATTTAAGGACATGTTAAAGCTAAAGCTAGCTGAATTGCAAAGTACTGTTTATGTGCACATTACTAAGCTACGATTCTAACGTCTTTGTGACCCTTTTGCTATTTTTACCAGTTGTTTGAGTGCTAGGAACTTCTCTGTTTATTCAAATAAAGCGGTCTTTACCGGGCTACAGATGCTTCATCACAGTCAATATATGCAATATATTATTATATACGTTATTATTATACAAAGTATTTCAAGAATTCAGGTGCATAATTAGAGCCAATTTCAGGAAAAAATATAAAAACTGTAAAAAAAAAACAACATTTCTGGCTAAGCAGGTTAAAACTAATAATGTGCAAGAGAATAAAGCATAAGAATTTAAAATTGAACAAACTATGGAAGTCCAGGAAAGTGACAGCACTGCTGTACATCATGTATTATATTCAGATATACCTTTCTTTTCCCCTACATAGAAAAAGCTATTATCACATAATGCCGCCTGGAAAAGCTGAATAGGTCTTATCCAAGGACAAATAGCTGTAAGACAGCTGGAGGTGGAAGAGAGCAGACATTTGCTATGCTTTCATATTTCTGTTATAATCAACTCTTAGAAATATGTTACCAGAAACAAGAGATGGAATCAACAAATTGTGAATGAGGGAAAAATCACTTAATTCACATTAAGTTTTTACGTTCACTTGAGGTGTTTTTGGAAGGTTTTCCAGATGGACCGTTTTCATGTAATATACCAAGATAAAATATTACTGGTAGAAAATCATTTGAATTAAAGTGTACAACTGAGAAGGAAGTGTGATGTATTGTATCGTCTGTCTGCCTGTCCTCAATCACTCTCTATTTTGATTTGGTTTACAAGTCATTGTGAGAGTCAATGGTGTAACAGTACAAGAGAAAATAACCAGATAAAGTGTAATCCAAGAGCTTATAAAAAATAGCATTTAAAGAAGTTCAAATGCTTTTGAGTCAGACAATAGTTTTTTTATTTTGTTTATGACACTGTTTCTTAAAACTATTTTACCAAGTACTGAATTTTACAAAGGTTCTTAAATATGATATAATTTGCTAGAATTAAACAAACATATATAAATCAATATCCACACTACTGTGATGTGTAAACGCGAGCTTAACTAAATGAGTTTAGTTGATGTGTGAACCCAGTACTGACAATTATGCCTCAGTGGACTAGGCAATGACTACATTTCAGAGATCCATTTTCTTAATTTGCATAAAATATCATTCATATACTGCTCAAATGTAAATGATTTTAAATGTTGGGTTGCATCAAATAAATGAAATATTCATTTGCAATATGATGGGCGTAGAGAACAAGTGGTTAGTGGTTAGTCTTCAGCATTGTGAGTCTGATTACAATCGTTGCTTTGCTGCTAGCTGGTGTTCCCTGAGAACTATGGTCTTAAATTGTAGGATGATTTGCTACTCTATAATGTCTGAATGCGTATTTGCATTTCTAGTTTGTTTAAATGTGAGCATAGTTGTACCGCAAAATACCCATTTATGTCCACTGACAACAAATATTATACAACAAATATTATACAAAGCAAATTAAAGAAAAGTGTTTCTAGAAAACACAAATTACAATAAACGTATCTTCTACGTTTCCATATATTTGTATATTTAATGGGAAGTGGTGGCTTGGTGGTTAAGGTGTTGGACTAATACTAGAAACACTTTCCAGCCACCACTGTGGGTTCCTGAGCCCTTAACCCCCAATTGCTCAGTTGAAAGTCGCTCTGGATAAGGGTGTCTGCCAAATGCTGTAATTGTAATGTTGCCATATTAAACATTTCTTTTCTGCGTTCAATTATGTTAAAAAAAATGTTTACACATTTAAAAAACAAAACACATGTTCCATAATAGGGGTTAGAAATCATTTATTTATCTCTAATCTTTCTGTAACCCTTGTCAGTGCCCAGCAGTCTGCATTTTAACTATAACAAACAAACATGTATTTTATTTTCTCATTTAATTTGGCTTAAATTTTTTTGTACTTAGTACATTGTAAAGATCTTAAAAAGCCCTGAATGGTTTAGCGCCTTAGTAGTTAAGTGAGTTTTATCCTATTATAGTCCTCCATGCCTACTGTATTCTTAAAACTCAATTATCAAAAATGTTAGAATACCCAGAATGTCAAAATCAACTGTAGGCAACAGATCCTTTTTGTATCTAACACTCAAACTCAGGAATAATCTATCCAACACTGTTTATGGGACAGACACACAGTTTAAATGTAGATTAAAGACCTAACACTTTAACCCGGCTTAGACATAACACACACATATCCATTATATGATTGTTTGGCTGTAATATTTAGGTCAACTGGAACCAAGAGCACTTCCAATAACACAAACATCATACATAGAATGCCATCTACGTTAATATTAGTCTTTTCTTTCTTGTTTCGAGGTAACCATTGCCACTTTTTGTTTGAACCCAACCAGATGGTGGATCTGCACTTAGAGGCGATAAGCCCCAGAGACAGATCTCCAGTAAAGACTTTGTCTTTAAGGCGGCTGTCTGGACAAGACCACAGGGGGCCAGACTCTGCACAACTTTGTTGCAGCATTTAACAACCTTCTAGATTATCTATCCAGAGAGGAACTGACTGAGCCTGGTTTGTTTCAAGGACTACACACCCATTTTGTCACCAATCAAGTTTGTTTATATGCCTGCTGTAGGCGCTGGCTGTCTTAGTTGGAACTATTAATTTACACATACTAGTTAAATTGTAATAATTTTTTTCTGGAGTTTTCACTATTGTTGTATTAACAGACGAATTTCTTATTTGATTCTGTAAAGCTCCTTGACAAAAACTCTGATAAAAGCTCTATATAACAAATGGTGACTTGACACAAGGGCTACACAATATTTAGATATATAATATTATAATATTAGATATACAATATTTATATTTAGTGTCAATATAAGGTTTACTAATGTGATAATGTATATGCAATACAATTTTTCTTACAATAATATAACCAACATAAATGTCTTCCAATACATTCCCAGAATTGCAGAGTTGATACAAATTGTGTTTGCTTTTAATATGTCTAAAGATTTTCAGCGTTTCTCAGTACGTTACCAACTGAGATTCACCTGGTCTAAATAGCACTTCAGTCTGCATTTGATTATCTCTTTTAAAACCCAAATACTGTTATATTTTTGTCAGCAGCATATGCGGGTGCCTCTGGATTATTCACATTAGCTTGCTATAAAAGATTCACAGCTTGCTGATTGCCTTGTGCTAAGCATGCCAGATATTTTACTATTTGCATAAACTTAAACTTTGACCGAATGTTGTTTTGCATCATGTTGCTAATAAAATTTTTGAGTGATTGTAGGGTGCACAGGTGGCAATTATGATATCTAACAACCTTAACAACCTATAGATAAATCCGGAAATCACATTGTATGGTTGTATGTGTATATATATACACGGCATGCATATATATATA
>JAOTRA010000039.1:3903300-3928079 GCA_026260255.1 Pseudolaguvia tuberculata | reverse complement strand
CAACCAGGAAGTAGATTCCTGGAATTTGGGCGAGGGCTCCCTCTGCAGGCGGTCCTCCCAAGGCATAGTCCTTACACCCACATGCTTTTTTTAATTGTCTGAAAGCTTTACCTATTATTACTTCTTTTTTTAGTGTGTCTAGAGTCACCTTAGTGTAGCAGTAACACTGTCGATAATTGTGAGCTGCAGGGATGCTTTTTTCAAATCACAATTGGTGCATTATGGTCATGCTGGCCACAAATGCAAATGGTGTGCAAATCATTAAAGCCCTATGCAAATTCTTAATACTTTTTATTAAATCTATTTCAGGTGTCAAATAGTGTAAATGTTTGTGTATTGCTCACAATCATTTAGTGTAAATCCAAACACAGTATTGATTTCTGAGCATAACATTTTAGTACACTGCAATGAATGTGCAATCCTCTTATTACTGGTTTGCAGTAGGTTACTTTAAAAAGATAATTATCTACTTATGTTGGGGGCATCCAAGCTATTAAAACAGTTTGCAAAAGCTACCATTGAACAATCTACATTTTGTCAAGAGTACTTTTAACGGTCCAGATGATTGTGCTTACGTAAATGCAGTACATACTTAAATATGCCAGCACTGCTGACTGTGCATACTTGTCTGTCAAGTACTTTTAACTCAATCAATCATCATCATTAGCATTAGCTCTTTTCCAGTTGTATCTTTTTTCTATAACTGAGCAATTGGGGGTAAAGGGCAAAACGAAAGGTACAGCTGAAATATCTCTTTGCTTTGTCTGAACAAAAATAAAATAGTTAAAGTATACTTAAATACAAAAATAAAATACCTACGCCACTGCGCCGCCCTGTGTGTTAACATATTTAGGATTCCTTTCTATCAAACTACATTGTTTTCATGAAGCTTAAGACACACCATGGTGTAAATTTTCTTCAATATACCCAATTTTAAATTCTTTTACATCTGCTATGAAAAACCCCAACAAAGAAAGATGTTACTTTAAAATATATAACTTTAAATAATAAGATGCAAGGCATCTTTTATTCCATGGTGCCCCATTTTACTCTTCAATCTTCTTTGCGTGCTATGACTGACAATGTAGAACACTGACATCCAGATTCGTACCTATAAACAAGCTCATAGTCTGTTTTATTTTACTTCTCCCAGTAAACCCTTACATTAAAGGACAATGTGTGCTTGTCAGATCTTAGGACTCTTAGGAAATTTTGGTGAAACCTTTGCCACCTCTTTCAGCTTTGATCTTCCTTTCAGTGTATTCACTTGTTTTTTTTTCTGCATATGAAACACTTTATAGGTATGTAAGGTCCCAAAGCTTTGCTCTCCATTTATATTTTTACCTTCCAACGAGTTTGCGTTACATTTCAAATCTACAGTATGAAGCTATTTTGAAAACAAATCTAGGTGAAACCTCAACTCCCATAAACAAAACTTTTTTTTTTTTTTTTTAACATTTGAAATGGCATGTGCATTAATTAGCAGATGATCTACTTTATGTAATTGCATTTTCCTTCTTTGGCAAGGGAAAAGGTTTTGTTGCAGTGCTTCATGAGCCTCAGTGTTTGCTACACAGAGAATTTTCTTTATATAGCCTTCAACATCTATCAGGTGTAATAGTACAGATAAAACAGAGCTATGAGCTCTCTAGTGTGAGAGATTTATTTCAATAACTCCTCCCTTTCTGTATCTCAGAAATGCCAAGAGAGCCTAAGAAAATAAATAACCCAGACAGAAGGGGTTTGTTGTCATTACAAAAGACAAAAACAACACAGAGAATAAAAGAAAACACATTACTGGTTAAATATGAGAGTATGGTAAAGATGAGACTGTGAAATCTTTTTTTTATTTTATAAATTTACTCAATATTCACTTAATAGAATTATAAGCATATAATTAACATTAGTGTGTTTTTTAACCTGACAGTAACAGTGCCATACATGCTATGTATGGAAGCCAGCAGTTGAGAGGGGGGAACAGCTGTCCAGCGATTCATTTATTGCAATTAAAAAATGCATTTTTCTCTACAGTCAAAAAGCTGATGATTTTTCAGTTCTTTTTGCTTTACCAAAACAATTCATGTTGAATTAATGCAATTTTGGCTATTGTTCATTTCAGCATGATTGTGTTCATGTTAAACCGACTTAAAAAGGTCACTTGTTGGTTTAACATCAAGTTTTCACTTTAAAAGTACATCTTTCAATAACTCAGCTCAGTCAAACTGTATATATTTTAACTGTATTTTTCGCCTAAAATTCTAGATTTTTCTCAAAACTGAATTAACTTGAATGAGAGGTGGAGCTCAGAGCCAAAGGATAAGGAAACATCTTGTGCCACAGTGTATAAATGTAAAAATTGTTTTTCTAGATAAATTAATAAAAAACATTATTTTGCTTTGGAATTGCAGGTTACTTTTTTTTGTGAAATGCAATTACAAGCAAATACACTTTGCTTTTTTAAATTATTTGTACCCGTTTCATTTTTAATTGTTAAGGAAACCATTTCTGTACACATTTCCCTAGTAAATAATTTATAACATATAGTAACATGACTAAATGGTATTCAGTAGAAGTTATTTAAACATATCAACTTAACATCAATAAACTTAAGATAGCATGATTAATTGAAGGTCAAAATAAGCTTTTAAATCATGTTTAGTGAATGTAACCTGTTCATGTTAAATGAATACAAATATTTCAAGCTGGTTTAACATCATCCATTGTTAAGATATTGTGTTGTAATCACGTGGAACCACTGTCCACGCTTAAATCATGTTCAACCAAAGTGCTTTTTTTTAGATGTATTAGAGTCACAATGTTTTTACCCATGTCTGCAACACGGCGGGCAATGGTATTTGCACACAAAGCTACATTTTTAAACTGTTTTGACTTTTCGGGGCAAAGTCCTCAGCCACCTCCAACAAACATTCCTTCATTACTTCACCATCTGTAAATGGTTTGCCACTTTTAGCCAGGTACGTCGGCAACGTTATAACTGGTCTTAGTTAAGGAATCATTTTCATTTGAGGATTTATTAAACAATGTCCTCTGAAATGTGAGTTGATTTTCTAATTTAGAACATTTTTCTGCATTGACTTTACACAGCTGTGCATATTTATCCTGATGTTTGCTTTGATGACGATGGTGCAGGTTGTATTCTGTCATCACAGCCATGGTTTCACTGCAGAACACACACACTGCTTTGATGAAGTATTTTCAGAGATTACTGACACTCATCGTCTATTTTTCATTTCCTCTTTTCGGCCATCATTGTGCACTAAAGTAAAGTGACTTCAACATGAATAAATAGGGAAACTGAAAGTATCTTGCACACAATATTGCTCAAATTGCATTTTATTATTATTATTATTATTATTATTATTATTATTCGAACGAAGTTTGTCTCAATTATAGCTGCAAATGACACAAAACTATTTAAAAATCATTATGATTTCCTAAGTTAAATTTAATATAATAATATATTTAGCAAATATATCCTATATTCTTATGCTAGAGAAAATGTTTCCTCTTCAGAATATTCGGAATATTCTTGTTAAACTAACGACATTCCCAAAAGTTTATACACACTGGTAAATAATTATGCAAATAAAATTATCTCTAAATGAAATAGAGCACAACATGTTTCACATTTTGAAGCTAACTGACACCAACACCTCCTCCCATAACAGCAGTCAACCGCAACCGGCAAACTGGGATCAAAATCAAGTCTTGAACAAGCAGCAAACCATTTAAAAACTAGATGGCAGTATATCATCTCAAATACGTAACGTCCACGTAAGTGGCAGCTGATCCGTCGTTATTTTTTTCCATAGATAAAAAGGTCTCCGCGGGATTGCCTTGAGGGCCATAGTTTGGAGACCCCTACCTTAGATTAAAAAAAAGTTATAGGAACTGTAGATATAGGATATTCTTCAATGCAATCGATAACTGTGACAAAGAAGGAAAACAAAACAGTGCAAATTAATTCTGGCTCATAGTATATTGGTAGGATAATGCTGAGGATGGAGGTGCCGAGCAGGAGGAAAAGAGGAAGACCAAAGAGGAGGTTTATGGATGTGGTGGGGGAAGATATGCAGGCAGTTTGGGTGAGAGAGGCAGATGTAGAGGACAGGGTAGTGTGGAGAAGAGCAATCTGCTGTGGCAAGACCTAACTGGAGCAGCCAAAAGGAGAAGAAGAAGTAGTCACTGACTGGATTTATTATTTTTGCAATAGACTTTTTCTAACCTACATTAGCTTTGATCAAATAATTGTTGATTACTCGTACAGATTGCCTTTGTGTGCTAGCCTGTCACAGTAATGCAAATGAAACCTATTATAGTTGCAGCATTAAAAAATTTCTCGACAGTTTTAACTTTTCAGACTATAAGCGTGTCTTGTACTTCCTTTACTACCTGCTCCGACAGGGCAGCATTACAGGAAAATAAAAGACAGCTTAGACTATTCTCATTACTTGATTGTTGTAAAAATAATTCCACAGTCGGCGGGATGCTCCACAAATTATAGTTAATTAAGCTCCATTTTTAAACAATATGGCCAATAATGTAAACATGCTTAAAGTAATGAGATTATTAAAAACAAGCACTCTGTTTTGGCAGAAACAATGTTTGTATTAGGCAATGGCTACATCCAAAATTGCATGCTAATATATTTGCAACTGAGTAAGTGAATCAATTAGTATGTCTGAAGATTACGTTCAAATTTTCCTATTTCATAGGATTATGGGAGAGAGCTTGTCACATGTGGAACTAGCTAAAAGCTGTGATAAACACTGTTAATGTGCTTTTAAATAATACATTGTTCCTTGTTAAATTGCAGTCATTTAACATTTTTAAAGCTAAACATTTTCCAACTTTAAATTAATTCTGATGAAACGTATTATTTTACATGCTAAAATAAAAATGACTGCTTTTATTCATACTATCAGTCATACAATACATTCTGTCGGAATGTACATACGTGTAGTACATACTTTTTGGATAGAGGGTCTACTTTGATGATGCTTTATTATTGGTTAAAATACAAACCCTATTCCAAAAAAGATGTGAATAAAAACCGAATGCAATGGTGTGGAAGTTTCAAATGTCCATATTTTATTCAGAATGCAACATAGATGACATATCAAATGTTTAAACTGTGAAATTGTGTCATTTTAAGGTAAGAATAAGTTGCTTTTAAATTTCATTTCCCACTGTATGGAATCCCCTCTTCTTTTTATAACTGTCTGTACGTTTAGGGATAGGATTGTTGTCCCATTCTTGTCTAATACTCGTCAACGGCAAATGGCATGTTGGATTGTGTCCAGACAATGTGTTCTGGATGTATTCCTGAGCCCATGTTGTAATTTCCATTACAGTAGCATTCCTATATGTGATGAAGTGCCATCTAAGGGACCAAAGGTCATGGGCGTCCAGTCTAGTCTTCGAGCCTTGACTCTTACGCACAGAGATTGTTCCAGACTCTCTTAATTTTTGGATCATATTATGCACTGTAGATGATGATAATTTGAAACTCTGCAATTTCTGAGAAACTCCTTTCTAATATGTTTGCCGCAGCAATGGGGGAATTGGTAATTCTCTGCCCATCTTGACTGTCACTCTGAAAGCCTTTTTTTATACCCAATCATGTTGCCAATTGACTTGATAAGTTACAAATTGGTTTTTCATCTGATTCTTATATGTACATTTAACTTTTCCGGACTCATATTGCTACCTGTATCAACGTTTTTGGAATGTGTAGCTCTCATGACATTTCAAAATGTCACAAATATTACATTTGATTCTGAATAAAATATTTAAACTTCCACTTTGTACAAATTGTACAGAATGTAATAGTGTCCCAACTTTTTTGGAATCGGGTTTGTATAATATAAATCTATAATATGCAATACATTATGCAAAGACTCTCTTACAGTCATATTGTCTTGATTTCAAGAGACATTTGAAGTTGATCTGAATTAAATGCTGTAAATGTAAACTGGTGACTTTAATACCATTACTTTCTGAACATAGAAATATTTCACTAGTTACAAATTATTCTCTGCCAACCTAGTATATAAATTGGTAAAATAAAGTACAAATTCAATTTAAGACATGATAGCAAAATTCATTAAATAAAATTTTGTTATTTTCAGCTTTTCTTTTAGAAATTAGTTTACAGTATAATTTATTCATTCATCTTCTAATTCGCTTATTCCGTAAATTGGGGTCACAGAGCTCTGCTGGTGCCTACTCTAACATGGTGAAAGGCAGGGGTACACCCTGGACAGAAGAAGTGGGTCTTAGGTCTTAGGCTCTTAGGTCTCTGTCCATTCTGGAGCTTTCATTTCTTCTTTAATTCCCATTTTAACTCCAGCATTTTCATGTGCTCTGGGAACAACCACCTTTTTCATTTATCTGCACTCCTGTATAAAAGTTTTATATAAAATTTTATTTAAAGAGACACCCAAATATCTATTTTTTTAATTTGTTGAGCTGATTTAATTAATTTATATCATACAAATGTGTTACTGTACTTGGTCATTGTTTTATGTACATATAGTGTAATATTGAAAAATCAACAAAGACCATAAACAGACAAACAAAGAAACATTTTCAAACAGATTTGTATCAACCATTCTTCCTTTGTTATTGTTATTTTTAAGCAGCATTATCCCAGTAGGAAGTCAGAAAGGGAGGAAGGGAAATATGGACTGAATTTATTGCAAATAGTGCATCATATATTTACTTACTAGAATTAGCCAGGTGTTTTTCACCACCCTAGGACAGTGTGCGTTATACACATGTAACTAGGGACTTACACAGATATTGACTGATGTACTGCATACTATGCATGCTGGTGTGCTTTCAATTAAAGGAAAAGTGATTTCTCCATTAATCAGTTTTATCACTTGATAGAATGTGGGTGCATTAACTTTGTCAACTATAAGAAACATCTACACTGTCTTGTTCAAAATGACAGTCCAATGTAATTTTTGTAGGACTATTAAACTCCTATAGCAGCCTCCTTTCCTATTAAAATTCAGCTCCACATCTGCCCATAATGTGCAAAACTCGCACACACAGAATGTTAAACAGGAATTGATTGTAAATAATTTGGCACAGGTATAGGGTTGGGCAGTGTGAGTGGAACCGACTGCCTCTTCAGATCACAGCAGTCTGTTCCTCCAGATGCTAAGTCAGGTTGAGAAAAAGAGACCGAGAGAGTGAAAGTGTCAACAGTGGTTCTTTTCTGAGGCTACTTGCAGTCAGTGACGTTACCCCAGGCACTGTAACCAAAGATACTTTCTTAGCAATGCACTTCAGCACTTCCAGGAACTCTTTTTTTGGACTGGACTGGTGATGCTCTGGTAATTACACAGACATGATGCCTTGACCTTAAGAGATGGATTACTCTATGAAAGTCAAACATGTACCAGGAACATGATGCGTATAAATCAATGAATTATAAAGCATGTGCAAATCTCAGTGTTGTGCTGTGTATATATAAACTTTACATACACCAGATAAACACAACTATTCTGGTCTTTGTGCACTTTTTGCTGTAGCATTCAAACTGGCTCTTATCTGTCCGTCATTACTCATCAAATTAGACTTTAAAAGAGATATGAATTACGGTTATGAATGGTTTACTTGGAAAAAGAAACATCATAGTACCATAGTAACACATTTTAAATAGTATCTCCTGGTGTCAAGGGTATAGAACTTAGTGGCACACAAATCAGATTTCCTGGCAGTACATGATGCCTAGAAATCTACATTAATGTCTGTAACCTGCTCCCTGAAGAAAAACAGATCACTGGGCTGCATAGTTAATTATTGAAGGGAAAAGGCCTGTGTGTTATGATTAATTGCACCATCACAAGTATGCTCTCTAATACTGATGGCTCTCTGCTTGTGTGTCATGGACAAATTTTTAAACATTCATCAAGTGCATGAGGTCAAACAAAAGGCAGAAGAGTGGTGGTAACAACACACTTCCTAATTACATCTCCTGTGATGCTGTTCAGGGTCATGCTTTTACAAGCACAAACATATGTACACACCACACACATTTTGACACTTATCTGAATTTATGTTCTCCATTATTAAGACCCTGATTTATAGATGATCAGTTTTGATTAGGCAAATGGATACAGTAGGTTTCTTGCATTCATTTAGAAAATTTCGGTCATATTTTTAAGCTTTGATTAAGATTTCTTTTTACAAGATTGGTGTGTAATAGACAGTCAGAGAGATGGATGTAATATGTAAGCTGGAAATTGGGTGCAACTACTTTGAAATAGTAGGATACCTGCGTTGATTCAAATGGAAGCAGTAATTTAATTTCAGACAGCTGGGGTTGTTCAGTCATCAGTCAACCAAAACAAAGGCGGAGAGCGAGAGCTATAGAGTTTATGGTATACATAAAGATGCTCTGCCTCTTGTGCTCAAAAAGAACATGCAAATGTAGAATCCCTGTAAACATGCTTTTATTTTTATTTTTGAATAATTTAATTACAATTTTAAATATTTCGCAATCATTTCATTTGCATGAAATGAAAATTTGGAAAGTTTCTATGTTTAAACTTTTATTATATTATCTGTGTTCTATTGTGAAATTTGTACTCTTTTGGAATTCTGTATTGTAATTTAATCTAACAAAGTGCAATTGCATGCATTTTAAAATAATACTATTATAATGCAGGATGGCCCTGAAGCTCCATCAATGTCAAATGTTGTGCTGTAAAGTTAGAATTCTAAAAATGAAGTCAACTACAAACTTATCCAAAATAAATCCAATTGAAGAATGTCTTGAATATTAAAGAAAAACATATTAAATTAAAACAACACTATGTCGTTTTGGACCTTATAATTCATTCCACATTCATTTCAACTGCTACAACCACACATCAATTTCTTGATCAGGTTGGTGCACACAGTGTTTTCACATTACGTCATCAATCTAGAAGTCATATTGGTAATATTGGCCGTGAGTCATCAACATCATAAATGTTACAGTATTTTCAAAACTAGTAAGTGTTGCATTTGGCCTAATGAAATATACTTAGATAGGTCACCAGTCCACAACCACACTCACACTCACTCCTATGGGCAGTTTTAGAATAATAATCAATCTAAAATATATGTTTTTGGACTGTGGGAGGAGGCCAAAGTACCCGGAGAACATGCAAACTCCGCACAGAAAGACTCCCAGCCCGGGAATCAAACCCTCGACCTTCTTTTTGTGATGTGACCGTGTTAACCACTGCACCAGTCATTCACCTTGAAAATGTCTATTTATGATGACAGCTGCTTTTAATTCAGGCTCGAAATCAGGTTGTGAGGGGAGGACTGGTCAGACTTTCTTAGTCAGCAATATTACATTTACATATATATCATTTGGCAGACACTCTTATCCAGAGCAACTGCAATATGTCCGATATGGAATTTGCATAATTCATTTCTGCTTCCCTTTTTTTTTTATTAAAGAAAGCAACACTGTTTGTATTCAGCAAATAAATTAATATTAAAATGATCAGTATTTAGCTTTTAATTACTGAAAACCAGCTGAATTAACTTACTAACTGGTGACTTACTAAATTATTATAGTTAAAATTATGTAAGCATGGACAATTTTTATTGAGTCTAAATCATACTTATTTTACTGTTTTATATATACTTAATATGATATATATTTTCTACATTCTAAGCAGTTAT
The DNA here is from genome assembly GCA_026260255.1 of Pseudolaguvia tuberculata. Taxonomy (NCBI): domain Eukaryota; kingdom Metazoa; phylum Chordata; class Actinopteri; order Siluriformes; family Sisoridae; genus Pseudolaguvia; species Pseudolaguvia tuberculata. The sequence goes on along the minus strand of JAOTRA010000039.1, from coordinate 3,918,362 downwards.
AGATGACACAACTAACGATAAAATAAACCAAGAAATGTGTGGCAATTGTATCACTTAGGACTGCGACCACAGAAACGAATTTTGTAAATGTAAATGTTAATTCCAGTCAACTAAGAATATCGCGTCTCTTATCAAACAGCAGAAAATGTTGGTTCTATCAGAAAAGCGTTAATCATTCATCATCTTACCTGCTTATTCCGTAATTCAGGATCACAGGGCAAGAGGCAGGGGTACACCCTGGACAGGTCACCAGTCCATTGCAGGACACACATAGACGAACAACACACATTCACTCCTATGGACAATTTAGGAGAATAACCAATCAGCCTAATGTACATGTTTTTGGACTGTGGGAAGAAACTGGAGTACCCGGACCTTTTTATTGTGAGACGACCATGCTAATCACTATGTCACCACGCAGAGTAAGAGTAATAAAGAGTAATTATTATTTCAATATTAAATAGGTTACAGTAGAATCAAATACAAGCAGTGGACTGAATGTGAAATGTAACAAATTCACACATGGAAGAATGAATGGAAAAAGAAGAGACAACAAAACAAAAGTATTGAGCCAAAAGACACTACAAAGCATGTCTATTACAGTAATGCAGATAAGTAAAAATAGTTGATTTGATTTAAATCTGGATATTTGTGTGTGTTTTACAAACTCTCTATTTGAAAGTCGCTCTAATGCAAATGCATTTTTTGTTTGATTGGCTTTTGCCCTATGTGAGCACCAGCAGACCCCCGTGACCCCGAATTAGGGAATATATGGTAATAATAATGGGTAAGATGATGAATGAATGAATGAATGAATGAATGAATGTAATTTATTATAAATGTTAAATGAAATTACAATTCTTAACAAAATTTGGTGTTTTTTAAGTAGAAAGCCCAAACCTGTTCAAGCAGGACAATGCCAGGAAAAATGAAGATCTGACAATGCAGCAAATAAAAATCAGAGAACCAATTAAAATATTTAGAATAGCACAGCTTTAATAAACGGCTTTAGCAGAAGGCATTGGGAAAATCAAAAACACGCAAAGCAACCACAAATTAGTAGTATTCAACATATCAACCCACTCACAATTTTTTACATTTTCATAAATAACTATAATCACACATTTTGTCTGTAACAAATTAATTTCCATTACAAGTAATTAGTTTAATTAGACAATTTGAAATATGCACATATGGGATGTGGCAGCCATGTGTCTCAATACTATTGTTAATATCGTGCCTGTATATTATACAAACCCGATTTCAAAAAAGTTGGGACACTGTACAAATTGTGAATAAAAACAGAATGCATTGAAGTGGACGTTTATGAACTTTCTGAAGTCAGATTTTAATATTTTATACAGAATAAATTATAGATAACATGTTGACATTTTGAAATGGTATGCCAAATATTGGCTCATTTTGGATTCCATGGAAGCTACACATTCTACAAAATTTGGGACAGGTAGCAATAGGAGGCCGGAGAAGTTTGGACTAATATGCAACTTATTAGGTAAATTGGCAACATGACTGGGCATAAAAAGAGCCTCTCAGAGTAGCAGTGTCTCTCAGAAGTCAAGATGGGCAAAGGATCACCAATTCACCCAAAAATAATAGAAAGAAGTTTCTCAGCGACAAAAAGTTTGAAGTTATCATCATCTACAGTGCATGAGGTCATCCAAAGATTGAGAGAATCTGAAACAATCTCTGTGCGTAAGAATCAAGGCTAGAAGACCACACTGGATGCCCATGATCTTCGGGCCCACTGCATCATGTACAGGAATGCTACTGTAATGGAAATCACAACCTGGGCTCAGGAATACTTCCAGAAAACATTGTCATTGAACACAATTCGCCATTGCCAGCTAAAACTCTATAGGTCAGAAAAGATGCCTGGCAATAGCTCCTTTAAAATGAACTGTGGCAAAGTGGAAAACTGTTCTATGGTCAGACGAATCAAAATTTGAAGTTTCTGGGAGGCAATGTCATCCGGACTAAATAGGACAAGGACAACCCAAGTTGTTATCAGCATTCAGTTCAGAAGCCTGCATCTCTGATAAGGTTGCATGAGTGCTTGTGGTATGGGCAGCTTACACATCTGGAAAGGCACCATCAATGCTGAACGGTATATCCAAATTTTGCTCCAATCCAGACGTCGTCTCTTTCAGGGAAGACCTTGTATTTTCCAACATGACAATGCCAGACCACATACTGCATCAATTACAACATTAGGCTGCGTAGGAGAAGGATTCGGGTACTGAAATGGCCAGCCTGCAGTCCAGATCTTTCACCCATAGATGAAGATGCGACAAAGAAGACCTAAGACAATTGAACAACTAGAAGCCTCTATTAGACAAGAAGACTGTTATAAAAACAAGTGGTAAACATGGCCTTGTTCCAACTTTTGAGATGTGTTGATGCAATGAAATGTATAATATAATTTTATTGTTAAAATTATAAAATTTTCCATGTTTAATTTGATATGTTATCTATATTATAACCTGAATAAAATATAGAAATTTCTAACTTCACATCATTGCATTCTCTTGTTATTCACAATTTGTACAGTGTTTCAATTTTTTGGAATTAAGTTGTACCTCATCTAAATAGAACAAACGATTTAACAATGTATATTTCTTGCAACGATGTGATAAATGTGTTTGGCAAACTGAATTTCAGGTCATTTGTAGCTGTGAATATTTTGCATAATAATGTAACAATTGCTTTTCTGAGCTAGACTTTCTCTGCACATATCATAATCTGATTAAACAAACAAAAAAAATAAAATCTTTAAATCATCTTTTGGCTGCTCCTGTTAGGTTTCGCCACAGCAGATCTCTCTTTTCCACACTACCCTGTCCTCTACATCTGCCTCTTTGACCCAAACTGCCTGCGTATCTTCCTTCACCACATCCTCTTTGGTCTTCTCCTCTTTTCCTCCTGCACGGCACCTCCATCACCAGCATTCTTCCACCAATATACTGCATGTCCCTCCTCTGCACATGTCCAAACCATCTCAACCTAGCCTCTCTCACCTTGTCTCCAAAACATCTTACATGTGCCGTCCCTCTCATGAACTCATTTCTAATCCTGTCACTCCCAATGAAAATCTCAACATCTTCAACTCTGCCACCTTCAGCTCCTCCTCCTGTCTTTTTTACAATGCCACTGTCTCTAAACCGTACAACATTGCTGGTCCTAAACTGTACAACACTACAGTCCTAAAAACTTTCCCTTTCACTCTTGCCAAAACTCGTCTATCACAAATCACTCATGTAACTCTTCTACACCCGTCCATCCTGCATGAACTCTTTTCTTTACTTCTCTAACGCACTCTCCATTACTTTGCACTGATGACCCCAGGTACTTAAACTCTGCCACCTTTACTAGCACTTCTCCCTGCAACCCCATCACTCCATTGCCTTCCCTCTCATTCACACACATGTACTCTGTCTTACTCCTGCTGACTTTCAGTCCCCTTCACTCCAACGCATACCTCCACCTTCCCAGATTCTTCTAAACCTGCTCCCTATCCTCACCACAAATCACAATATCATCGTCCATGGAGACTCTGACCTGTCTGACCTCGTCTGTCAACCTGTCCATCTTTACTCCAAACAAAAAATGGCTCAGGGCCGATCCTTGATGCAATCCCACCTTGAACCAGTCCGACATTCCTACCGCACACCTCACTGCTGTCACACTGTCCTTATAAATGTCCTGCACCACCCTCACATACTTCTCTGCTACACCTGACTTCCTCATACAATACCACAACTCCTCTCTCGGAACCCTGTTGTACGCTTTCTCCAGATCCACAAACACACAATGCAACTCCTTCTGGCCTTCTCTATACTTCATCAACATTCTCAAAGCAAAGATTGCATCTGTGATACTCTTCCTTGGCATGAAACCATACTGTTGCACACAGATAGGCACCTCTTCCCTCAGCCTAGCTTCCACTACACTTTCCCATAACTTGGTACCAGAACACTCCTTCTCCATTCGTCAGGCATCCTCTCACCTTCCAAAATCCTGTTAAATTTATTCACAAACTCCACTGCCATCTTTCCTAAACATCTCCACGCTTCTACTGGAATGTCATCTGGTCCAACCGCCTTTCCACTCTTCATCCTCTTAATAGCTGCTCTCAATTCTGCCTATCCACTTTCTAATCCAATCCACTTCCTCTCTCTCGATCCAAATTCTGTTTCGCCAACCTTTTTCTCCATATACTATAAGGACCTATCCAAATGAATGCCCTTAAAGTATTCATTTAAAAAAATCAATAGAAAATAAATCCTATAAATTAAAAAATATATGAAATTAATTACAATATGATGTTTTGTTTTGCAAATATTCCCACACAACAGCTTATGCACCATTAATGCCACAGGGCTCAAGACAAAAGTACAGATTAAATAAAAGTTGGAAAGGAAAGTAAAGGAAAGGAATTTGGCATAATGACAGTCTCAGTGTAAAAAACAAATGGCTGCTGATGATTAGACCCACAGACAAACTATCCCAGTGCTTGCCTATTGCCCCAGGAGAAAAATTAAGACTAACTATCTACAGATACATTATGTTCTGAATGCTTTTCACCTTTACATACACATATTTTATCAAAACCTGTAAATAATTAAACCTTTACCAATGCTAATGTCTAAGCATTTTTGCTGTTGACTGATGATCCCCCCTGCAGGGGCCGAGGGAACCTGCTTAGTCTAGCCGCTCTGTCTGAAACAACATACTCTTTTCCTCAATACTTTCATACTGTTTCCTTTACTTGTTTCTAATGTGCTAAATCACAATGCAAATGCATATGTGCATTGTATTCTATCCTTTATGCAGCCAAACGGAAGGCATGTCATATCTTAAAGGTCTAAAAATTCAACCAATAATCTGCCACTGCTAGACACTTGAATGCAACACCTAATTTTCGAATGTTTAGATGTATTAGTCTTTAGTGAAATAAATGTCAAAAGATGCTGTAAATATAAAATGTTTTGGCCACCATTCCAAGAGTAAATAATAAGGCTCTTGTTGCTTGACAAAATTTGTCAGTCAAATAAGATTTATTGTCATTATAACCATATATGACAGATACGTAAGCAGTAAAATGAGACATTTCTCCAAGACCGTGATGCTACAGACAATAATTATTACAATAAGAACAGTGCAAACGGTGAGACTGTTTTAGCAGTGAGCAAGTAATTGCAACACAAAGACAGCAGATAAGGACAATAACACAAAGACAAACACTGACTAAGATTGGTAGTAAGGTAGTTGACAGTTGACAATTGCATTTAATAATCTTAAAGTAGCCAAATAATTAGCTTAGAGACTGAAAAAGGTTAAGACATTCATCCAAAGCTGTTTACTGTTATTTTATAACATCAATAATTTCAGAGTAAATTGGATGAATTACTCTGAGAATTTACTTTATATTACTCTATGCAGTGTTTAATTATTTAGGTCTGTAGTATTTACAGCATTTGGCAGACCTATTATGTTCTAAGCAAATGGTTGACAGTTATAGCATGGTGGAAGGAAAGCAGAGGGGATTTATGTATTGTTTTTAGCACTTACAGCAGTGTCAGGAAAATGTGTTTCTACAATAACCCATGTTGACATTTTCATACTTGGAGTCTCAAAATCTCATTTCCACACTAGCTCAGATAAGCTGTGATAAGTGGTTAGAATGGCATTTATTAATATTTATCATATAATGGATTATAAAAAGAACCATATAGATGGAAAGACTAGTGCTTGCAAATAAGAATCAAACCAGGTAAAATAAACATCACTTAAACATTTATTAATGATCAATACTCATCATATCAAAGACTTATGGCAGCACATATTCCTACTGGGCTTTCTGAAATATCTCTCTTTATGAAGTGCCAAGATTCTGCAGTGTGAGAATGAGCTAAATGTCGCACGCAAAGGCCGCACAGCTTACTCGTCGCAACACAATAGGACAGTTTAAATAAAACAATTAATCAAATCATATCAGTGACAAGAGTATATGGTCTTTTGAAAACAACAATATACAGATGCTTATCATATAATTAGAATATCCGCAAAAAGTTGATTTATTTAACTAAACGTGAACATGAGGCGGGAAGTTGAGGTAGTGATAAATACCATCAGTGCTTATCCTCCACAAGTAGGTTGTGAGATGGAGGAAAAGGAAAGATTCTGGAGTGAGTTAGAAGGAGTGGTGGAGAGTGTAGCTAGGCTTGAAAGCTTGGTGATAGGAGCAGACTTCAATGGTCATGTTGGTAAAAGGAACAGAGGTGATAAGGAGGTGATGGGGAGGTATGGCTTTAAAGAGAGGAATGTGGAAGGGCAGATGGTGGTACATTGTCCTCATCCTTTAAAAGGATCGAGATTGCAGTGGTGAACATGTATTTTAAGAAAAAGGAAGAGAATAGGGTGAGTGGAAGAAGTGCAGACAGGTGGTGTATATTTTGTGCAGAAGATGTCACTTGAAAGAGATTGAAGACTATAAGGTGTTAGCAGGGGTTTAGGGTTTTAGTTTAGCTAAACAGCATCGGATGGTGCTCTATAGGATAGCTTTAGAGGTTATAAAGAAGAGGAATTAAGAGGGGACAGACAAAAGAATAAGATGGAGGAAGACTATAGTGTAAGATTCACGGAGGATGTCGGAAAGGGGCTTGGTGGTGAAGAGATATAGAATGATTGGGCAATAACTACAGAAGTGATAAGGGAGACAGCTAAGAAAGTACTTGATGTGACATCTGGAAAGGGAAAGGTAGACAAAGAGACGTGGTATTGGAATGAAGAAGTGCCGGAAAGTTTAGGGAGAAAGAGGTTGGCAAGACAAAAATGAGAAGTAGGCAGGTGTATAAAAAGCTGAAGCAGCAGGTAAAGAGGGAGATGGCAAAAGCTAAGAAAAAGTCGTATGAGGATTTGTATGCAAAGGTTGTACTGCAAATGAGAGCGAATTGTACATCAACTTCATTACATAGAAAAGTTAAAGCAAATATTTCACTTTCAACCAAGTCATCCAGTTTCCTTGAACAACCAGAGATGAAAATCAGTCGTATGAATGTAGCAAATAATTGAAGGTCAATCTTGCACCTAGTGTTAAATATTATTCATTCAAATTACATATTTCACAAGGAATAATTGCTTTTTAAATTGTTTTAGGAAAACCAAAGCCTAAATAAATTAACCATCTGTGCATTACATGGTTCAACAGGCTGTTACTAATTTTACTTACTGTTAAAGTGAGTGGGTGAGAAACCTTTGTGTCTTGTGTGTTTGTTAAAATGCTTGCCAAAAAGGATGTTGTAATTAGTCTTTAGTTTATGTTTATAAAATTGTCTTTTTTTTCTCCAGACAGGGGTTGTATAATTTACAATTGCAAGCCAAGTGGCACCTTACAAGGGATATAATCTATAATGACGCTTTGCACTTTTCCTTTCACAATAAAAAGCTACACTTTCTGCCTCTGTCTTTAATTTTAATTCAATTAAAATTTTAATTCAAAATTATTTGTTAATCATTAGACTAGGTAGTATAGTGGTTAGCACGGTCGCCTCACAACAAGAAGGTCCCAAGTTCGATACCTGGGCAAGGGGGCGTTTGCATATTTTCTCCTTGTACATTAGGTTGATTGTGCATGAGTGTGTATGGTTGTTCATCTATGTGTGGCCCCGTTGAAGGACTGTAGACCTGTCCAGGGTGGACCTCTACCTCTCGCCCTATTTACATTTATATCATTTATCAGACGCCCTTTTCCAGAGCGACTTACAACTGAGCAATTATGCATTAAGGGCCTTGCTCAAGAGCCCACAGTAGTTGCTTGGCGGTGCAGGGAATATCAGTCTAATACCTTAACCGCTAAGCCACACTTCCACTTCCTATTTGTGCTGTCATTTGCCGTTGTCACTCCAGCAGACCCCCATGACCGTAAATTAGGAAATAAGCGGGTTAAAAGATGAATGAATGAATAGTAAATATCAGACACTGATTAGAATGTCCTAATAAGTATTAGTATGTCATCCGTATAAAATTGGAAGCTTGTGGAATTAATTCATATTTGTTGACTTTCTTTTCAGTCAGTACAATCTTGTACAAATAACAGCAAACAGCTACATTTGATTGCCCTAATACTCAAAATATATTTGTTTAAAGACAGTTTGTGATGTTAAATAATTGTATTATGTTCTTACGGAAATTTAAATCATACATTTTAAGAAAGATGCTCGGACTGTATATATTACAAGACAAATAGGGTCATAAAACTGTAAACACAAATGTATAGCCACATAAACTGACAAAATATTTAGTTTAGCACACTGACAATTTTGCAAAATTCTGCTCAAGGGCAATTAAATATTGTTGACAATATATAATATATATTGTATAATATAATGGCAATTAGAAGCAGTACACACTATAGAATTAAAATGTTTTTCATTTAAATGTATTATGGTGAAATATGTCTTTGCAGATCTTAAATAATTGTGTTACACCAGAGGAGATAATGTAATGTGTTATATGAGGTGTCTATACAAAATGAGCACTGAATTGTAAGGTTTATTTGGAACGGCAGGTCTGAAAAACATGACAGCTTTTATTGCCCAAGAGGCATTAAACCAGACGGACTTGCAAAATCCTGAATGAGTTTTCAGTTTTACATGCCATATGCACCAGGTTTTAAGTAGACACTTTATATGCTTGACGTCTGAAGCTGAGCCTAAGTGAATTATAACATCCTTAAAATTAGGATATATTGCTTACACTAGAGTCTATATAAGCTATGTTTATATTTTAAGGTCACACATTTATGTTAGATTAACAATTTACCATTCCTCTGGGATTTCTATGAGTTTATTTTTTGCTCTTTAGTGTACTACCATTTTACCCTCACTGTGAAGTGTTGATGCTGACATAGCAGGCAGTGTCATCTTTCCTGACATATTAAGGTCGTATCGTCTCACTTAGAGCACACCATCAATTTTAGTGCATCATTCCATGACAGACATGTATATTGTGTGTGTGTATATACACATATATATATATATATATATATATATATATAGACCATCGACAAGCAGCTTGATGAAAAGGTGACAACATTTGATGTGATTATTTGCAAATGAAAATATAAACACAAATTGAAAAAACTAAATATTTGTCAATCACAGTCTGGGGCTTGAAGAGTTTACATTGTGAGGTTAAAGTGATCATGAAAACTGCAAGGAATCCAACCCAGAACAGGAAAAGAAAAAAAAAAAAGCTCTGACATCATATTTGCATAAGGAGGAATGCTACCGATGACCCCATGTAGGTGGAAACAAAGTGATTTGCTGCTAAATAGATAGACCAACTTTAACGCATCAAAGAGGCGACGGATACCCATGTACGTCCAAATCTTAGATGACAACTGTCTTTTCTCAGGCAGGGCACTGAAAATAGGCCATGCATTGACAATAGCCCCAAACACAAGGCAACAAAGGAGTTGCTCAAAAAGAAGCATATTAGGGCTTGAAATGGTTCTGCCAGTTTTAAGGCATTACAAAAACCGGAAAAATCTTTCACTATCCAGGGTTTGACTGTTTCATGAACTGTACTATGTATTTTGATATTTTTGGTATTTTGTTAAAAGTGACAAATTAGAAATCACAGATGGTTTGTGACATAACAGATACATTTTATATCAAAGCAGATAATTCACATTACCTGCAAACTCATTCAGCCAGTTCTCATGTGTCAGGAATGGCAACATTAATCTTGAAGGGGACCATTCCCATCTGGTTAGAAATATTTGTCTTTTGTTTGGAGGTGATCAGTTTCAACTTTGTATTGATTTGCAGTCATCCCATTGATTTGCAGAAAATTAACCCACAGAACTGAGTCCTCTCACTGCTTGGTTTAAACATTTGAGATTGTACCGTTCCTTTGGAGCAAAAGGCAAATGCATTTGTCTATATTACACTGTGCTCACATGTCAAGAACTTGGTGAAGGATGACTCATCTGGCATGATCACATTTCCTCACAAAATCTCAGAAATCCTGAGACATTGAACTCTCAACTGGTCACTGATGCACTTCTTACCTATTGTAATACCAGGCTGTCTGACTACAATCTAGCTGTACATTTAAAGCTTGAAACATTTTTAACAAATCACACTTTGCAAGCATTGTTATCAGAATGTTTTTTATGCTGTATTTTTGTTATCTTTCCAATCAGTCTGAAAGTCGCTAACCCCATTTGTCATTCTGATTGATATCCTCCTGAAAGATTTTGTATAATTTTCATTAAGCCTAGAATTTGAAACAAATTTAATATTGTTCCAATTACAAGATTTCTGAAACACAGTTTCAATACATTTCATTAGATTGCATGTTTCTGAAAGGTATTAGGTATTAATGTGCTCTGGCAATAACAATTTAGTGTAGTTGAATTGTGTTTGATGCAAGTTGAAACCAGTCATAGGCGGTTTAAAAGAAATAAATAGTATTATTGTGGTCAGTGCAGTAGAGTAAAATTGGTCCTGGTCCTGGTAAAATGAAAGGAACATGTGGGGTCGCAGTTTTAGCTGCAATTAGGATGGATGAAGCTTGTCTAAAATGTGATGGATGATTGTAGAGAACAGGAATAGAAAGTTCCGTCTGGCAGTCAAATTACAAAAGAATCAAGCTCTTTAGCGTCTACACAAGAAGAAAAAGTCTTGGAGTGGCCTAGCCAGTCTCTGTATTTTAATAATATAGAAAATATGAAGGATCAAAGGTTTGAAACCTTAATAAGTTGGGAAGGACCTGCAAAGAGGTGACTTCCTTAAATGTGGACAAATATGGTGGGCAACTACAAAAAATGATGAAATAGACAGAGTACAATCTATTTAGCAGAAATACTTTTTTTTTACATAGGGCAGAAAGCTGTACAGAAATCTGTACACAGGTAAATACTTGCAAATAAAATCAAAACTTGTATAATCTTGGTTATGTTTGGTAACCCTTGTCTCTTGGAGGGACCTGCTAAATAGTCTGTAAGTAGCCAAACCTTTAGCGCTACCTTCTAGTAAGGTTCTGTTCACCAGGGCTGATAGGTTGGCCATCTCCCTGCTGAAGTGAGCCCATATTTAAAGAGAAAGGTATTATCTTATCAGAGTGCAATGACTGGGATCTCACCTTGGTTATGCAAGCCAAATAAAGATACCTGTTTCAGAGGGCCTTTTGCTGCCTTTGAGAAAGCTGACCACTAGGTCATGTCTCCCCACCAGTTTTACCCCTAAGGTGTCATGGTGTGCTGTGATGGCAGCAGAAAGGAGAGTATTGACACAACACCACATCCTTCCAGCCAGAACACATGCCACTTCAGGTCATACATCCATCTTGTGAATGGGCATCTGGTCTGAATGATCACATTCATTACTGAGGGGGATAGATCTCTCTGATCCTCCTGGTCCTGTCCAGGGACTAAATTTGGAGGTTCCACAGAACTGGGCGTGGGTGCCAGACTATGTCCCATCTTAGGAAAGTCCCTCTTTAGGAGAACTGGCCAGAGAGGAACACTGACAATAGGACTAGTTTGGAGAACCAGGCCTTATGGGGACATTAGGGTGAAAGCACAACCTCTAAACAGTTAATGTCACCACATGATCACCTGGATCATCGACTGGAACCTCTGTAGAGACAAACACACTGCCATTGGCAATTGATATGTCAGCTGACGACACCCCTGCATCCAGTGTGAACCATGGTGTCATGCCTATTTTGGAACCAGGAAACACCATTGCCAAATATGTCAAATGCCCCAGATGTGTCTGCAAGTGCTATTGTCATATGACACAGACAAGACCCCAGTTTTTAAAGTCAGCATTCTGAACTAAAAACCTCAGGCCGCCTATGTCAGGAGTTATTCAAAGCCTTATGACGGTTCTTACCGCTCTGACAGCGGTGTTGCCACGTTTCTTGGACTGGCTGGCGGTTCTGGCCTGGCTGAGAGCCTGGCGGTGTGTCTCCAAAGATGGGGGTATTAAGAATCCCATTAAATTTTCCCTTAGTCCCTCAGCAGAAACTTTCTGTCTGGCTACCAGTTTGACATTGAACTCAGACTGACACCTGGCTTCTGAGGCTCTGACACAGGAAGTGGTGCTAGTATTATAGTGAGGGCGCCCTTTCTTATCTGAATTCTGCTGTTACAAAATCCCTGATTTTTGAGATTGCTAATAAGGGTTTTGCTACCAAGTCTTGTTTTGGAACGCTTCAAATATTTATTTCCCTCATCAAACTACATATCAATGTATACCTACTTTAAAATTCATTTTTGGAAGTTTTTTGTTGAGTGACACTGTTAGAATACCAGGCTAACCGTTTCCAAGTGCAATCTTACAAAATCAACTGGGGACGGCACACACATTGTTATTCATCTTCTTACGTTCATGTGTAGAAGACAAATAAAAGTTTATTTAAAATTGGAAATATACTGACATCAAGTGCTGATACTACGTATTGCAATTGGATGACACGCAACACGTTACAGTAACATAGTTTCTTATGATGACCTTAACAATTAATGCACTTAATGTCCTATATTTAAACCTTTAAACTATTGAAATAACAATTCAGAATACAAAAAAGTTTAAAAAGGTAAATGCTGTCAATAGTCTATGAGATGATGGGTCAGGTTACTGAATCAAAATCTCAAAAAGATGAAGATGAATTAATATGTGTGACAAGTATGAGACACGATTATCTTATCCTTTATATTAAACTGGTCATACCTACAATTGTAGTCTCTATATAATGTGTTATGGTGGGAAACAATTTCCTCTAATATAATATTTTTAAGAAATAATAAGAATTTCCCTACAAAACGTGTGTCTGTCACGAATAAAAATATAAGATACTAACTGTATACATCATGCTGAAATTTCAATCTCTATGTTTGGATTTAGTCTAAAAATGAGCTTGGCTTCTACTATTCATTCATTAATTTTCTTACCCGCTTATTCCCGGGGTCACAGGGGTCTGCGACTATCCCAGCACACATAGGGCGAGAGGCAGGTCGCCTCTCCATCGGGTAGCCAGTCCATCTCAGGGCAACACATTCCCACATATGGACAATTTACAATCACTAATCCACCTAATCTGCATGTTTTTGGACTAAGCAAGCGCGGACAGAACATCCCAGCTCTGCACAGAAAGATCCCGAACCCGGGACCTTCTTGTTGTGAGGCGACTGTGCTAATTTTCTAAGCATTTTTAGGCATGGTGACGTAGTGCTATACGCCTACAAAATAATAGACTTTGTTATTACTTGTTGCCTTGCTGAACATGGCAAAAATTACAGAATGTAATGTCATGTAGGTAACAACATTGATACATGGAGGGTTCTGTTTGGGAGGAATGCCAAGGTCTTTAGTTGCCTATTTAGGCAACAACCCCAAATCTGATGGTGGTGTCCGGAAGAAAAAGATGCTGTCAAGCTGAAGAAAGAGTCCTATCGAGACTGGTTGGTTTGTGGAATTCCTGAGGCAGCTGATAGATAATGGTGGTTGTACAGGCTAAGACTGGGAGGAACACATACTCATTCAATATAAATCCATGTTTATAGCATCATATAATCACAGATAAATATTCGGTTTATCCACGAAAACTATTACTTTTCTTTCTTTTTTCAATGCAGCTTTGACTCTACTTGCATGTACTGTAGCCAGTGCTTTTATATGTATTTGTCTAGAGTGCTTATTGTATTGGTTATTGCAATAGTGTCTTACTGTTTGCAACTATGCATTTTACGCGTCAGTAACTTCTTTACTTTTCTTTTCTGTTTTCTGTGTTATTCTCATGTAGCAGCACTATGATTTTGAAAAAGCTTAACATATAGAACTAAGTTGTTTTTTTTTAATTCAGAAGTGCATTTTTCTGGCATAAAAGTAAATAATTTAATACATTTTAAACACATTAAAGAGCAATATCAACAATAAAAATACAAGATACAAAAATGTTAATTTATTTAACATATAGTTTTGCAGTTCATCCTCAATTCTTGTTTTGTTTTTCTTTGTCTGGAAATGTGCTGTATCAGGGATTTTGTTAGTAATTTTTTCAGTGAAAGTGTTATTCAGTGGTTAATATTTTGTACAGTAAAATAGGTCTCCACCGCTTGTACAGTGAACACAGAAACTCTGTGCCAAAAATATGTTCAGCATGTAGAAAGACTTATAAAAATCATAACGGTGCTATATTTTATTAAGAACTGTCAAATAATAATGTAATGTACCTATGTTAGCATGGTAAGTCAATAAATTTTTTTAAATGCCATGGCCATAATATTTATAGTATCTTCCAGCAGATGGAGCTATTTACCAGTTTTCCATAATAGACAAGTTGCAGCACTTGGGTGTTTAAACTTCTTCTCCTTTCGGCTGCTTTGGGTCTGCTGTGCCTATCCCAGCACACATAGGGCACACCCTGGACAGGTCACCAGTCCATCACAGAGCAACACATAGACAAACAACCATTCACACACACATTCACTCCAATAGGAAACCGGAACACCCGGAGGAAACCCACGCAAGCGCGTGGGAGAACATGCAAACTCCGCACAGAAAGAGCCGGGATTCGAACCTGGGACCTTCTGGTTGTGAGGCGCCTGTGCTATCCACTACGCCACCACGCCGCCCCTCAATTCAATTCAATTTTATTTGTATAGCGCTTTTACAACAGTTATTGCTTCAAAGCAGCTTTACAGAAGGAATGATAAAAAGATGAATGATGAGTTTGTCCTTGATGAGCAAGCCAAGGCGACAGTGGCAAGGAAAACATAAAATGATGTATGTTCATTTATTAAAAGAACATTTAATTTTAAGTCATTGTTTAGTGAAATAAATATAAGAATGCAAGTAGATAAATATTCATGAAACGTACACATAAGAATACAATATTTATATATATATGTATACAATGTTTCTCAGTAACACATTATATACACATTATAATAGAGTCTGTGAATCAGGATTAGGATGGTGGGGTTAGAAAAGGAGGTCCAGATGTTAAGACTAAGTCAGTGAAATAAA
>JAOTRA010000039.1:3881628-3895785 GCA_026260255.1 Pseudolaguvia tuberculata | reverse complement strand
CCCTCTAATGAACTCATTTCTAATCCTGTCCATCCTTGTCACCCCCAATGAAAATCTCAACATCCTCAACTCTGCCAACTCTGTATCTCAAATCAGATACAGATCCGGGGGACTCATAGATTTTGAGTATTATGGTGATCTGATGCTGTTTGGATGCTATCATCCGGACTTTCACCTATCACTCAGTTGTCTTCGGTGGTGGTCTGGTTGCCTTACATATCAGGGATCCCTCATGTCTGTACCTCCCTCGGGTTATCCTTTTAGTTAGGCTGTGATAGTTAGTTAGAGTCCTTTCCTGCACTGAACTCTATCAGTATCTTACAACCTCAATACCATTTATACAATATATAACCATTTTTTTCTCAATCCCCCCTCTTCTGTCGAGGTATACGTGCCTCCCCACCGCGTTGGAGCGGGAGCGTCGTGTATCGGCTTGGTCATCACATTCCCACTATACAAATAAAATTTAATTGAATTAAACACTTAATTAAAAAGACTTAAACCTGTTTATTTAATCTATGGTATATGACAACAGAAAATCCCAAATTTAAGGTCCAAATAAAGGTTAAACTTCTTGAATATGTGAAACAGTCAAAGTCCACCAAAGACATACTGTACCAAAGACATAAGAGTCACTGGCTTTCTTTAAGAGAATCCTGAAGACAAACCTCTTCACAAAACACCTTGCCATTCACACAAAAAACCTATATTGCTCCACAACTGTTTAAGGAGTTTTTGTGGTTGTATCAGTATTGAAATGTTCTAGATTATAACTATATGCACTGTACGTCTCTCTGGACAAGAGCATACAAATGTAGAGCATGCAACTATAACCAATATCTATAAAAGCTTATACTTATAAAACCATCTAAGTGAACTCTAATCACATAAATACATAAGTATTGCAGTATTATATTTAAAATTGTAAAATACACTCTCCTTAATATAAATAAGCCCTAGACTTTTTAGATTTAGAGTGCTTGCTAATATATTAAACTGTTATCCTAAATTGCGTTATAACTCCCAAATCCCCAAACATCAGCACAACACAACCCATCTACAGCTTGTTAGGCTGCTATCCTCACAGCCAAGCATCTGCCCGACTATTACCCTCTTCTTCCCATGAGAGCTGGACTGCTTTATAAGATAGATTTTAAAAGCAATGAGCACATCCACTGGGACTTTGGGGGCAGCAAGACTCAAATGATTAATTGTCCAACTTGTTTGTGTTCTACTATACACTCTAGCGTCAGAACTGTGGTGCCTGTTTACTGTCTGGGCCACAACCTTGCAAAGCTTATGAGTACTCCTTCTCTGCGTGACCTGCTTTACTCTCATTTCTATTTTTGTTGCAGCTTTTTATATGATGTTATTTGATTGCAAAAAATCACAAGTGGAAAAACTCAAAACAAAGCATCTGCCAGTGGGGAAAGTAATTTTTTTTTTAGAATTACATATTACTAGTAAAATTAACTTAAGCCGACAGGTCAAATTTTTGTGACATAAGGCAAAAACCAGGTAGCTAAAAAAAAAAAGACAAACTGATCCAAAAATACTGAGCTTGAAATCGTAATAAAAGAAAATAATGAAAAGCACACCATACTTTAAAGAATTAAAAGAACTGGTGTCTATAACAACTTATGAAAAACGTCTGTCCACAATTAATTAAATCTTAAAAACTGATCTGATTTACAACATTTTGATTAGACTAAGTTGCACTATAATGCTTGAAAATATTTCTTGTTGCTGCTAAGGGTGGTCCAACCAGGAAGACAAACCCTTTTCACATATAACCAGGTAGTTTTGGACTTTGTTTTTCCTTAATAAAAAATGGTTTTTCTGTTTTTGATGATGTGACACATTTAAAGTGTGACAAGCAAAAAAAAGAAATCAGACTTTTTTTTTTTTTACACCACAGTATATTCATATTACACCCATAAAGCCTAAAAGGTAAATAGCAGAAGCTCTATTGTGTCTATATGCAAAACACAGGAGTAATTTGTGAAAATTCTTTTTCAACCAAATTCTTTCCAAGTTTATTTTGCACAAAAGAAGGGGATTAAGCTAACTTGTGAATTAACAGGAGAACAACTGATACTACTAATGAGCTCTGTTAATATTACTTTGATATGATCATACTGTATGTAAAAATACAAATACAAATACGTTCTGTTCATGAAGCATTTTTTTATATTACAGACACACATCCTTGATCAAAATGTCAAAAGTTCATTACAAATGTTATGAAAGATTCTTAAAATTTGAGCTGTGGGTATGGTCTCATTGTTAATGTTATTGTCTTATTCTCACTACAACAACATACACTAAAACTAGTTATAAATTTACATCTCCGACCATGGTGGCGGCGCGGTGGCGTAGTGGATAGCACAGTCGCCTCACAACAAGAAGGTCCTGGGTTCGAATTCCGGGCTGGGATCTTTCTGTGCTGAGTTTGCATGTTCTCCCCGCACCTGCGTGGCTTTCCTCCGGGTGCTCCGATTTACTCCAACAGCCCCAAAAAACATGCAGATTAGGTGGATTTGTGATTCTAAAATTGTCCATAGTAGTGAATGTGTGTGTGAATGGTTGTTTGTCTATGTATTGCCCTGAGATGGACTGACAACCCGTCCAGGGTGTACCCCTGCCTCTTGCCCTATGTGTGCTGGGATAGGCACTGCAGACCCCTGTGACCCCAGATTCGGGAATAAGCGGGTAAGAAGATGAATGAATGAATGAATGAATCTCCAACCAGTTTACACTCAGTTCTGTACTTATAGGATGTTATTATAGCCCCTGTTGGTCAAAAATTAAATTTACACTTTTTTTGGGAAAGGAGTAGTGCTGTGATATCTTGATATTATATAAATAAGATTTAAATAGTATTTGCAATTGTGTTTTCTATTTGTGGATGCATAAATCGTGACCAAATTCAAATGAAAATGCAAATTGCATATTACTGCATGTGTGTGTACAATGCCTGCCAAATTTTGAATGGAAAAGTCTATTCACTGTTGTATTTCCAACGTCTTACATGATATGACCTTGTCAAATCAAAATAGCTATAGCAAAGATTCAGTTTACCGTCACCTTCTCTACTTCACATGTGAAGTTTGACAAAATTAAAATAAAATGACAAAATGCATTTTTGATGCCTTGCACGAAACCCTGTCAAACAGTGTTGAAGTTGGGAACACACTATGCGGCATGTTTGCATTTGAAAAGGACATCAGTCACATTCAGTGGCCATTAAACATGCCATATAATGCATATGCCAGCTTTACCTTAAATAATTAATACGTTAGAAAACAACTGTAACAGTATTTCTACTGTCCACTGCAGGGCACACATAGACAAATAACCCCACACACATTCACTAGTATGGGTAATTTTTCACGCACCAATCAACCTAATGTACATGTTTTTGGAAGGTGGGACGAAACCAAAGTACCCGGAGGAAACCCACATGAAATTTTGTTTAAAATACACAGTCACAGGTGAGGATGGGTGCCCTTTTGAGTTTGTTTCCTCCTAAGGCTTCTTTCAAAGGTTGTCTGGGAGTTTTTTCTTGCCTCAGGCTTGCCCATTAGGGATAAATAAAAATTTTATTTTAACTTCATCAAAACAGAATTGTTATATTTTTGTAGGGCTACTTTAAAACAATGCTCATTGGTGTATGCACTATACAAATAACTGAAATCTGGTATTAATGAACATCATATAAATTTACAAAGAAAATAGATACTATTGCACAGTGCCAGCCCAAGCAGTTAATTTATTGGCTATGTGCTGCCAATATGACTAATTATTGTGAATTCTTGATTTATTTACACGCTAAAACTCAAACAGACCCATTTTCAATTTTACTTGTGATTGTGTTGCGTAAATTGAGTATTAACCTTTATCTGCATACTGTTAACATATTATTGTGGTGTTTACTTTTCTTTAATTGAACTTATTAGTATCCATTATATTTATTATTATATTAAATGTTTTTTGGTAAACATATGTGAAATATTATATAATTTGAATAAACAAGGTGTTACAAGGCTTAGGTTCCATTTTTCACAGAGTGATCTTTAACATACAGATCTGGTATGTCTCCAGAGGCAGTAAGCTATTTATTGCATAGTGTGCCATCAGGTTTTTTATCTTATTGTACCTGTTTTTTTTTAAGCTTTAGGGAAGGCATTTGACATTATACCTTTTAGTAACAGCAACACAGCTTTTAAGATTTTAATATGATAATATAGATCTTAGGTATGATTCTCAAGGAAATCTATATGCACTAAATTAGCAGTATAAATTACACAAGCTTGAAAGAAACATGACACATTTTACAAAATCTCTTAAAGAACTGCATATATAACCTTCAAACTGCATAAAAGGTTAAAAGTAAGATCATTTAAACATTTCTTTCATGAGATCTTTTTGTATGTGTGAGACACTGCTGAAATGAGAAACTGAATACCACAGGAGTGTATACATCAAAGACACATGACTTGCTGACCTACCAGGCCATTATTGCACTCCAAAATGGTGATATGTTATATAAAACCTATCTGCCACCCGTTTCTAAAACCTATAAAGCATGTAGTAATTGAGAGCTTACTGAATATTACTCAACCTTCTACTAGAAGTCAAGCCATCAATTGCCTGCATAGTAATAACAAGAGGGCCTCATGTAGTATTCTATGTGGCACACAGAGAGTTTAACTATGCCTCTTGAGATTGAACGTTATTGAGAGTGAGAGAGCTTTTTTCCATCGTGATCACTATGATCATCTCCCGCGATCAGCCTGATTGATGCATATGAGGATTTTTTCCAAGACGTTGCTGTGGCAACTTGGTGATGTCCCGCAGGATGCGAGACATTCCCTACAGTTCAGTGCAGTGCATGGGTCATTGCTCTCTCCAAATAGCTCACGGTGTGATTCCTGGTCCCCTACCCTGACTAAAAGCTGTGATTAAACTGTTTCCACCACTACAGGAAGCTGTGCTTTGCGTCAGTCTCGACTTGCTGGTGATAAATATCTGGAAAAATCAAAAACGTCTTGACACTGACATGGCAGCCTAATGGTGGAATTGCAAGTCACATTTTCCTTTTTGATTGCAGAACAAATGAGAACTCTGCATGCATTTGAAGGGCTTTTTTTTTTATGTGACACTGCAATGTGAAGCCTGCTGCTTAGTCCCATTAAGGCTTTTGGGAATGTTATTAAAAACAAATTATCCCAATTAGACATTTGATTTATGATAAGAAAAAGATTAATATATTTTTAGCATGTTTTATTTCTTTTACTTTCTAGTTTTGGGTACAAGAAACAAGATATGTAACATAAATGCTGAAAACACTTCACTTAGATGAATCCCCACAGGAACTGCTCATTGCTCTTCTCCTCAGATTACCTTTAGCTCTGCAAGATAACGGTATGAGTACTTCTTATTTGGTTACCTCAGACTTTTATGGCTCATTTCAGGTTTAGCATTACACAGATACTTTATTGCCTTATAAATAGTCAAGACTCATTAATATACAGTGATAATGTGTGGGGCGAATTGTCACCTTGAGTGCATTTGAGGCCCCAGGTCTCATTTACAGATTCAGATAAAACAAGTCATGACCTGGCCTTGTTGTGTTTTGCTCCGGCTATGATGACCATTACTTAACTGTTGATATTCAGACGGTATTAAAATGTGGTTTTAATCAAAGCTTCTAGTACATTTACTTAGTTTTAAACATTGTTTTTCAGTAATTTATAATGTGTGTTGCAAACACTGAATATATGTTATTTAATAATAACTTGTTGAAGCAGTTTAAATGTTTTGTTAAGTTGAGAAATATAATTGTCAATATATTTTAAAAAATACTAAAAAAAATGTTAGCAAAACTATTTGATACTAGTTTATTTATTTCAGAATACTAAAAACAAAACTAATTTAACATTATCTGTATTATCTCTCTAAATAAGATAAGATAATACAGATAAGATAAGATGTAGCAAAACCCTGAATTGCTCAGTTGTATAAAAGAGATAAATAAATAAAGGATGCTTTAGATGAGGATGTCTACCACAGGCTGTAAATCTCAACAACAATAAAATAAATAAAATCTAAAAATAATTCTAGAACTGATCCTGTCATTTTATGACGTAATAAAAGGACTACAATCCAGCCATAGATTCTTAACATAGCTGACTTCCTTTTGTACTCCAGACTTTCAGTATCATATATATATCAGTGTAACGCTTTTCTATAAAAATGTTATGTTAAGCCTCACATTCCTTTACGTATAATTGGAGTACTGCTCTTTGTTTTTGTATTTGTCCACTTTTTGTAATAAACTTTCAATTGCAACAATTTTTTCAATTTTTCAATTTTTTGTTTACATCTGCAAAATGACTTTTTAGTTTAGTATTCTGATACAGACAGACAGATCTGAGCAATGTGTCGATTTAAAATAATTCTTTATATAAAATATGGTACATTATGTATGCATGTGTATATGACAGTGATGTTAAACAATAGTTTTTCAAAGCTTTATTATCAAAATAAGTATAAAAATATAAATACAGTATAAAACAATATGACAGAATTCAACCAGAGTAAGACTGTATTACCAAGTTTCTACAAGATTACACTTTTCATTGTACAGAATCTAATTCTATGTGCTGAGATTAATGCACAAATTGACACATAAAACCAATAAAAATGTTCCACTGTAACACTGCCTCTGAACCCAAGATATCAAATTGTTTACATGTATTTCTTTTACAAATCGTTTGCAATAAAAGCGAAGCTAGTGACAGGATTGTTTCCCATTTACTTGCAGTAAACATCGATAGTATAGAAAGCTGCTATCACTGTTTGTACGTACAAAACACATTATTCACACCATTGATCACAACAAAGTTCTAAACTTCAAAGGCATCTTTATGAAATAAAACAGAGAGAAGAGGAAGAATGAAAAAAGTAGCTTAACGATGAGACTAGAAAGAAATGTTATCAATTCCATTAAAGTCCATTTATCCGAATCATACACAAATGATTTGCAAGTCTCTCTTGACTCCGAGTGGATTATACAGTTGGGTAAAAGGGTGTTGATGTATGTAAGCTCATAAAGTAAAATGAGACAGAATAATAAGGACAATGTTACAACATCATCTCTCTCTCAAGTCTCTCTATGCATATCTTTTCCTATATACATATCTGCCAGTTTTTTAAAAGGTGGCCCCCATTGACTAAGATAATCAAAATCCTGATCTCCATCAGTTGCTGTAGACTCAAGTGAACTGAGTGATTCTGCAAGTGAACCATTGCCCTCGTAGGCATAAGTGGCCAGTGAATCGTATGGCGGTGCTGTGGGGTCCAAATCATTTTCCTGAAGACGGCCAGTAATAAAGTCTCTCACATCTGCATTGTTCTTAATAGGGGAAACACGTCGGAAAGGAAAGAGCATTTCTGGGATGATGTCACGCCTCATCTTGTTGGTTTCAATAACTTCAGGGTTTCTTAAGGTGCCAATGTCAAAGGCTTGTGTGTCTTCCTCTCCTCCACCCTCATCATTGTAGCTTACTACGTTGTCCCTCACGTCCTCTTTAGAAATTATCAGAGGCTCTTTTTTTCTCTGCCGTCTCAATGCAGCAAACATGACCACAATCACTATAGAAACAGGTAAAGGCAAACAAAAACATTACAATTTCCATAGCAACCACTGAGACAAAAAAGCTTTGTGTCCCCTAAACATTCTTTGAGTGGATAAGATAACATTAGCCTGAGTGGTAAATATAACAAAAATGACTGAAAACCTACATGATCACCATAGCAACAAGCAAAAGAAAAAGCTGCGCTTGAAGAGTGACCTTCGTATAGTGAGTGACCAGAGGGAAAAGTAATTCATAAAAATAGCATATATACAGGCCCATTTTATAAATAAAAAAATGATTAAATAAATAGTTACCAGAGGGAACAGTTAATCTAAAAACTAGTTATTTCTCAGGGCATTAAAGCACTTGGAGGTCACTAACAAGCAGAGGGCAAAAAAGGAGCAGAATAGAGCTGCCATTGCATAAATTAGTGTAGGGCTCAGCAGAGGATGCAACAGAGTGTGTTTCAAATTATTGTAGCATCATAAGCAGTATGAAAAAAGCTGCATACATTTTCTGATAGCTACTTAGTACTCTGTGGAATGTGAATTATCATTTTGAGTAATGACACAAAGTAAAAAAAAAAAAACTTATGGGAGAGCTGTGGCGTAGTTGTGGCACTTTACAGCTAGGTCCTGGGTTTGACCATGTGGAAGGGTTCTTTCTCTTCTGTGTTCGCATGGTCTCCCTGCACTTGCGTGTGTTTTATGTTAATGTCAAAGACAACCATATATCCCCAAACTTGGTGATGCTTTACTTTTACTGTACAAGTTAAAAACTATTTCAGCTCAGAAAAATTAATAAATAAATAATAAAAAAAGGCCAACACAGTGGTGTAGTGGTTAGCATGGTCGCCTCACAACAAGAAGGTCCCAGGTTCGATTCCCAGGCTGGAGTTTGTATGTTCTCCCGACGCTTGCGTGGGTTTCCTCCGGGTACTCCGGTTTCCTCCCACAGTCCAAAAATATTTAGATTAGGTTGATTGGGGATTCTAAATTGTCCTTAGGAGTGAATGAGTGTGTGAATAGTCTGGCGACTCCAGGTGTACTCCTGCTTCTTGCTCTGTGAGCTGAGATAAGCATCAGCAGACTCCCGTGACCCCAAACTAGGGAATAAGCGGGTAAGAAGCTATTCATGAATGAATGAATGAATAAATAATAAAATAAAATAAATGTTGGTTGTATCTTGTCTGAAGACTGATATAAAAAAACATTTACTTCAGTTCAGATATTAGTTGCATATCAGAGAAAATCCTGTTAAAAAACAGATTTTTTTAAATGTCCCTGTTAGTGGCGGCTCTTTCCTCTCAGCAGGTAAATAGAGTGATTGCCCCTGCCTCCTACTCAGGTGTTAATTATAAAGAAGGCACCACAGAAGAAGTGTATGCTGCATGGTGCCCAGAATGGAAGGCTACAGGTGATAACTGCTTGTTGAGAGAACATTTTGTATGGTTTAGTGTGTGGAAGCAGTAGTTGAAGCACCAGCCAGAGGCAATGGTGAATTAGCTTGTCAGAAAAAAAAAAAAAGAACTAAGACAGGGATAAGAGAAGGCAAAGGTAATGAGCAACTGTCACAGTGTTGCACTCAAGAATAATAAATGCTATATGGTTTATCATCAGCTTAATCAGCACTTTAAAATAAACATTTTGCTTTGCTGTTTGAAATTTTGAACATATTTTAACATATTTAACTAATATTTTTAACACTGAAATTAATATTCTGCATATTTAAAAGTTGAATATGTATTTAAATAAAATAAATTACTTTGCTGGCTAAGAACTAAAAACAGAACAATTAAATTTTTAGTAGTTCATCTTTTAAATGCCACATAATATACTTTTGTTAAGTTACATTTGTCAATAATTCAAACTATTATAATTCAAATAGTTTGTCACATCAAATAGATTTCACATATTTGAAGATATGTATATAACCACATTTTAGAGTAAACAAAATCACAATAACTACTTTGTAATGCAGTAACCTCAACTCTTTTATGAAAAAAAAAAAACATCTAATGTAACCTTGATTCCCCAAGGTAGTAAGATGTTGCATCACATAACTAAATTGTAATAACACAGATCATAGACCTTATTTATTCGTACTTGTCATATTATTTTTCCATATTTCTACTTAAGTACTCAAGTGAATTATTTCTTAAGTAGCAATATTTTACTCAAATTCCTTAGTTTCCTCTAACACTGACTACAGGTGGGACATGAGTCATGTTTGGTGACATACTGAGAAAATGCCCTATTAAAGTGCCTATGATTATAAGCGTGGCATAATTTAGCTTGAGGCTGTAGTGCAAAGGAAACTTTTTGGAGGATATTTTATATTGCACTAAAATTTATTCAGTAATCTGTGTTTGCTATATTAGCAGGCAACCCATTTAGGGGCTTACATTTTAATAATAATAACCGTTTCGCAGGGTGGTGTAGTGGTTAACCCACAGTCCAAAAACATGCAGATTAGGTTGATTGGTGATTGTAAATTGTCTTTAGGTGTGAATGTGTGTGCGAATGGTTGTTTGTCTATGTGTTGCCCTGAGATGGACTGGTGACCCGTCCAGGGTGTACCCTCTGCCTTTCGCCCTATGTGTGCTGGGATAGGCGCAGCAGACCTAAGTGACCCCGAATTCGGGAATAAGCGGGTAAGAAGATGAATGAATGAATAATAGGATGCCATATGTATAGTGAGTGTTTCCTAGCTATGTAACTTTGAACTGTGAATTATTAAACCTTGCCTGTATATTGACTGTAATTTCTGAATAGTGTTTTGGACTTGTCAGAATCCTTAACATACTGTTTGCTTCGTAACCTGTACCCATCTGTGCAGTAAAGTCTGTTTCTGAAACATAGACCCTTCCAACCCGAATTCATTACAATATGTTTTAACAATAAAGCTGCTTTGAGGCAATGACAATTGTAAAAAGCGCTATATAAATAAAACTAAATTGAATTGAATTGTTTGGCTGATTGTTTAAATGTCAGCTTTAAATGACATTTGAATAGAAAAGATTTTTATAATAAAATGTGTTTTGAGTATTTGTGAAATTTGTAATGCTTTCACAAATGTCTATGTTAAAACATAATTTGTTATCAGCATGCCATGTGCCTTTCTTAGATCTCAGCAATTAAGCTGTTCATATAAATACTATGCTCACCATAGGGACATCGGCTTATTTTACTAAAAAATAGAGCAGTAGAATATTAATAAACCTATAAAATAAAGTTTACTGCATAGACAGAATCAAGATCAATTGGAACAACTGGGAAAATGATCATTTTAAGATTTGCTAAGGATGGATCAGCAGTATTTTGGGGGGCTGGAGGGGATAAATAGTGTTGGCTATATCATTTGTGTCTGGTCTATAGGTAACAGTGAATTGAACCCTGGTGAAGAAGCATTAAAACATAATGCCCCCTTAATATATTCGAGATTCTTGTGGTCTGTGATGACTGTGACCGGATGGGTGCTCTCCTCCATACAGTGTCTCCAGCAATTCCTTGTTCCTCACATCATAACTTCATTCAGCTGGTTGAGATTAGGTGAAAAGAAAGAGCAGGGATAGAACTTGGGAGGGGATCCTTGCCACTGAGAGAGCATCGCTCCGACCCCAGAGAGGATCGCTCCAACCCCCAATCGGAAGCATCCACTTCTACAAGAAAATGTACGGTGGTATCTGAGTGCTGTAAAATTGGTGCTGTAGTGAAGAGGGAGAAAGCTTTGAGGACTGTGATATTCCCCACAATTTTCAAAGGTTTACCCTTTAAAAAGCATGTAAAATGGGCAGACCATAGGGCATAACTTGATAGTAATAATTGCTCCACGATTGTAAGCACTGCAGAAGTCGAGCTTGGTGAAAAATGTGCTTCACAAAGTTGCTCTAGAGCAGCTGGAATCAAAGGCAGCGGATTCTGATATGTTACTGTAATGATATTCAGACCTTGAAAGTCTATACATAGACATAGACCACCATCCTTTTCTCCATGAAGAAGAATCCCAAGGCGGCGGGTGATGTGGGTGGGCAAATAAGACCATTAGCTAAGGCTTCTTCAGCATACTTCCCTAGCACCTTCGTCTCTGGTTGGAATAAAAAGCTCAATAGCACAGTCAACTGGTCAGTGAGGAGGCAGTTCAGAAGCCCCCTGTTTGCTGAAGACCTTGAACAGATTGTGAATAAGATTTTTGTTGTGGGGGTTCCCGACTCTCATGGTAAAGTGTGGTCCTTAAAGTGATTTCTTGGGCCAATGGCTTGTCCATCAATGTTTGTAATTTGAAATGGGGATATACAGGGAAAAATTGGAAATGTGCATCTTGAACTAGGGTCTTGTTGATCAAATTCAGAGTGAAACTAGAGTCCACTAGAAAGGTGTGATTGTAGTAAAGGCATACAGATTTTGTGAGACATGCTAGAAGAAATGGGGCAGATAAGATCACTCACGCCTGTCAATTATTCAAACACTTCCTGACGAAGTATTCAACAGAAGTGCTAATATGTGGGACTGCATGAGCCCAGTGTAACGCCACACAGAGAAAGTGTGGGAAATGCATGAGGCTGATAGTCAAAGAGGATACACTTTTGGCGAACAAAACCCCTAAAATGCTCTGCGGTTCCGTCGAACTCTTCCTGGAGAGAGATGTGTCAGGCGTAAGATGTGCAGGTTAGGCAGAGACACCCAGAAGCAGACAGTAGGAGAACAGAGATTTATTAATGAAAAACAAATCACAAAAAATACCCACTCCAAGATGGGCACAAAAATAAGACGTTGGCAAGCTTATAAACAAGGCAAGTCGTAAGATGAAAAAACACTACAGAGCGAACTACAAAATCAGGCAACGAGAAGGAATATCAACAAGAAGAAGAGCGTCTGGAAACAGGTACAATATTAAGCGAGAAAACTAAAGTCCAAAAACCAAGATGAAAACAGAAGCGAAAAGTAGAGAATCAAAATGCAAGAATATTGAGAACCGAACAAAACTCAATAATCCAGCAAACAAGAAGCGAAACGCTGCCGCTATTTAAAGAGCAAAAAATGCATGTGATAACTCAGCTCAGGTGAGCAGCGTAGGTAGAGCGGTGGAGAGAGCAAAACCCCGGTCCTGGAGTGGAAGGAGTAGTAGCACTAGCTGTGCAGAGCGTGAAAAGATGGCCACTCCACAAGCTTTACCAAACACTGGATTTCCCAATTGTGCTTTTAATGCGGCAGCTGGAAAGCTTCTAAGGCATAAGCATGAAAGTATACAGCATCTTGTAGCTGCGCTAGTCCTGCTGTATCTGGAATCGACAAATTATTCTAAAAGGATGACTGCTAAGATGGATTCATAATGCAGAAACCAGATTTATTAAACACCAAACACAGTTTGTAAGCAAAGTCGTAATCCAGAAATGGGTCAGTACACAAAAGGCAGATGAGCAGGCAAACAAATCCAAAAACACTTAGCAAATACTTGTGGTCAAAAAACAGGCGTAAATCAAAAACCGTGTGAGCAAGACAAAACGCTTTGTAAGTTGCACAGAGACAAACAATACTTGACAATATGCTTAAGTATGACAGGTTCTGATAGTGTGCCATCAACCCTTGACCCGGAAGTGTAACAGTTCTTTAATACTCTGGCAATGGTGACCTCTGGTGGTGGGTGGGGGGAACTGTTAGAGCAATTTATTCTGAATCTTATTCATCATTTTTTATTTTTACAATAATTTCATTTGTTAAATTTGTTTATTTTTATTTGAGAAAAGTAAATATTAGAAAATATTTAAAAAATATATACATTAGAAAAGCAGTGATCAAACCATATACTCTCAGTTAGTATTAATTTGTAATAAATTATTGTATTAAGTAATTGGCACCGACACTTTTGACTACCATTGTCAGACAATTATTTATTTTCCCACAAACTGATTTCTCACATTTCAGAATTATCTTTGATTGTGTAAAGCTGCTTCGACACAATGGCCACTGAAAAAAGTGCTGTAGTTGATCTGCCACAATAAACTGTACTCACAGAGAAGTATGATGATACAGAGTAAGATAGCAACAAGCGCTCCAGTGCTCAGCCCAGCAGAAAGCAGTAGAGCTTCAGTACTGCATGACTGCACATTCCCACGGCTGTCGCAAGCACACACTTGCACAGTCAGAGTGCTTGTACTGCTCTGGATTGGGTAGTCATTGTCTGATATCACTATGGGCAGCAGATATGAGCTCATCTCATGTCGGTTAAAGCTGCCCCTGCGTGTCAATATCCGTGCTGTGTTATCTGGAGAACAAACAGACAGAAGCATCAGGATTAATGGCCATGTCTCTGTTATCAGTGCTGGAAAGCAATCATGTGATTGTTGTAACACTTCATGCTGAGATCATTTAACGGCGATGATACATTTTGAAAAAAGCTTTTATTTTACATTTATCTGAAAATGAATATTTCCTTTTTACTTGCTTCTGAAACATATTATATTAATATTTATATATTAACAATATTTGCACATTAGTATTCAGGTCAAAATGTT
>JAOTRA010000039.1:3849232-3874900 GCA_026260255.1 Pseudolaguvia tuberculata | reverse complement strand
TTCCCACCTCCACCAAGCAACCACTGTGGGACCTTGAGCAAGGCCCTTAACCCACAATTGCTCAGTTGTAAAAAAGAAAAAAAAAGAAAAAAAGAGACCAAATGTAAGTCGCTCTGGATAAGAGCGTCTGCCAAATGCTGAACTGTAACTGTAACATATAACAAAATGGGAAAAAGGTGTTTATATGACATTTCACCATAAATGTTGAGGAATTCGGTTGTTTAAATAAATCCCTTCAGACATTAACAAATATTACAATTGGTTAATGCTTTTCTCTTTTACGTCCATGTATTAGTTATTCCTCGTTAAGCCATTAGGCTGTGGTTTAGGTTGACAGAGGAATTAATCTATTGTGGACATCTTTGTATGCACAATTAAATTGGATTTCTCACACAGTTGCATTAGTCCATAGTCAGAAAGTAGCAAAGCCGCCTAACATCACAGAAAAGTCTTGAGGGTAAAAAGGTCAGTGCTGTGCAAGTGAGTATTACTTCTGATTCCATGTAGAGAACATAAATATTTGCAGCTGGAAGACAATGGAAGTAGAGGGAGGAAATTGAAAAAAAACCCCATGTTATTTAAATAACATATTGACATCTATATTTGAGATGCATGTACCAGTTTCAGGTTCCACAGAAAAATATGGTTGTCCCTGCAGGATACTGTAGACAAGCTTGGCACTGTTTCCATATGATTCATCATCAGCATCTGTAGCGGTTACTCTTATCACAAATGCACCTAAAAAAAAGTAATCAAGAATCAATGCAAAAATATCCCTGCAAATTATTACATCAAAATTTCTACTGCTACTTTTTATGTGACATATAGTATTGAAAAGATAAAGGATAACAAAGAGGAACAAATCCCTTATTCTTGCCAGTGTACACATTCTGGTACACTAGGCTGACATGTGGGCATTCTTTGAATTGTAATTAAAACATGTAAATGTGTGTGCACCCCAGAGTGTGACCAGGCACTGATCATGTGCTCTTTTATCTTTGATCAGCATCATGGGGCTTTATATATAAAATTTTATCTTGTAATTACCTTCAGCACTATTAAATGATGAACCTTTCTTTGATAGTCAAAATGTTATCTGTCTAGTACTACTGGGTCATCCCATCTATTTTAATGTTCTCTCTGTTTCTCCCTCTTAATCTTTCTAGCTAGGGATCACGAAACCAGAGTAACCGTACTATCTGCTTAAAGAATAATAATTAGGCTAATTAAACCAAAAGTAGGGTATCTTAATTTATTCTGTGATGACATTTTTTAGAGTTTCTTTGCACTTTCAAGGTAGGACATTTTTTAATTAAATGTTGTGGCTAGATATTGTACAATTAATGACAAATTGCTATTATTTACTATTACTGCTAAACAGACCTACCTTTTAACTGTACCCAGTGTTTCTGTTTGACCAATAAAAATAAATTAAGCTGTTATGCCTGATGAATAAATATTTACATATTATTAAATATGATTAGAGGAAGTGCTGGAACAGTGGTCAAGGTGTTAATAATTAGAATAATTAGAATATTCCCACCAACACCAAGTTTCCAATGCTGGGCCCCTGAGCAAGGTCCATAATCCCCAACTGCTCAGTAGTATTATAGAGATAAATGTAAGTCCCTCTGGATTAGAGTGTCTGGCAGATGCTGTAAAAGTAACAATGAAAACTCATCATAATAATCCAAATTGTCATTGCATAAATACTTTCTCTGCATTTATTCATAGCAAACGCTACTTCCCACTTTTAAAGGTGACCCAGCTTTTCAATCTTGCTTAGAAAGGTGTGTTCATAGTGTTTTCCAACCATCTATGTTGTCCTTGGCATCTTCAAGACCTCTACTGAGTGGTGTTCACTTTTAAACCAGCTTGGAGAATACTAATGAACTCAAAAACATCTGTTGCTCTTCTATGATGCTGGGAAAACATGTAGTGAGCAGAGGCTGACTCTTCACGCATGGCCAGGCCCGGTTAACTGAGAGCACGTTCACAACACATGGCCGGTTTGTTCGATTTAAACGCAAGTGCCACTCATGACCTCTTGACTTGACACATGCTGTGTGTTTGAATCCGCTTTGCATGAGGAGGGATGAGTGAAAGGAGAGAAAAAGAGTTAGCTTGTGAGTACAGTGTCCCGTTTAGAATTGCTGTGTATGATGTAACTCCAAAGCCCATGGAGAAATAGATAAATGAAAGTGAGAGTGTGGGCTTGTACTAAGGGAATCTAAGTATTTAAAGTTCAAGAGCCCCAGGAAGCAGAAGAAAATCTATTAAGTGTGCGGCTTTTAACTCTATCTTCTACTAAATTTGACCCATACCATAAAGTTAGGTTTTGTAGATATGAAAAAGAAAATACAGTGAAGTTACACAAATGATAAAACCATCATGTATATACAGTGAGGTTAATAAAGATTTCCTGTGATTTCTCCTACTGAGAAATCATGGAGGGAATAGAATTTTCACCAGAGTTGCATTTCCACTGTGAGAGATAGATTCTAAAAATAAAAATCTGCAAAACACATGATTTTTTAACAATTCATTTGCAAATTATTGTGTCAAAGAAGTATTTGATCACTTGAGTAAAAAAATTATATTGGTACAGAAGCCTTTGTTAACAGTTACAGAGGTCAAACAGCTCATGTAATTAACCAGGTTTGCACACACTGCAGGAGTGATTTTGGCCCATTCCATACATACAGATCTTCTCTAGATCTGTCCGGTTTCGGGGCTGTCGCTGAGCAACACGAAGTTTCAGCTCCCTCCAAAGATTTTCTATTGGATTTAGGTCTGGAGACTGGCTAGGCCACTCCAAAACCTTGATATGCTTCTTACGGAACCACTTCTTGGTTTTCTTGGCTGTGTGCTTGGGTCATTGTCATTTTGGAAAACCTAAAAGACTGAGGGAAGGAAGTTTTTGCCCAATATCTCACAATAGATGGCCCTGTTCATCCTTTCCTTAATGCAGTGCAGTTGTTCTGTCCCCTGTCAGAAAGATAGCCCCAGAGAGCATGATGCTTCCAGCCCCATGCTTCTCTGTAGGTATGGTATTATTGAGAAAATACTCATCATTCTTCTTCAAAGTTCTACTTTGGTCTCATCTGACCACAGGAATTTCTCCCATGACTCATCTGGATCATCCAGATGGCTCCTGGCAAACTTGACATGGGCTGATTTAAACAGGAGAACCTTCTGTGTGATGCATGATTTTAAAGCATGACATCTTAAATGTATTACTAATAGTAGCCTTGGAAACGGTGGTTCCAGCTCTCTTCATGGCATTGACCAGCTCCTTCCTTGTAGTTCTGGGCTGATTCTTCACCATTCTACACCATAACATCATTGATACCCCACAAGGAGTGATCTTCTGTTGGGCCCCAGTCCGAGGGACATTGACATCATTAGCCTCTTCCATTTTATGACAATTGCTCCAACAGTTGTTTTTTTTTTTCCATCAAGCTGTTTGGCAATTGCCATTTTCCAGCTTTGTGAAGGTCTAAAATTTTGTCTAGTGTCTTTTGACAGCTTTTTGGTTTTGCCCATGTTTCTACTTAGACTTTTAACTGATTGGTTTTATGACAGTTAACGACTGCAAACAGGTGCTACTAATTTAGAATCAGAGTGTAGCTGGACTATTTAAAAGTAAAATAAGAGATCTTTAAGGGTCAGAAATCTGGTAAAGTAGTTTACAAATAAATTGTAAAAATAAAAACATAGTATGTGTTGTCCAGATCTTTATTTTAAGATTTTGTCTCTCACAGTGGAAAAGCACCTATGCTGAAATTTCCGGCCTTGACCCTTACACACAGAGATTGTCCCAGATTTTCTGAATCTTTGGATGATATTATGCACTGTAGTTGATGATAAATTCTTTGCAATTTTTTTCTGAGAAACTCCTTTCTGATATTGCGCCAATATTTTTCGCCGCAGCATTGGGGGAATTGTAAGAAGCCCATCTTGACTTCTGAGAGACACTGCCACTCTGAGAGTCTCTTTTTATAGTCAGTCATGTTGCCAATTGACCTAATAAGTTGCAAATTGGTCCTCCAGCTGATTCTTGTGTACATTTAACTTTTCCAGCCTAGTATTGCTACCTTTTGGAATGTGTAGCTTTCATGACATCCAAAATAAGCCAATATTTGGCACGACATTTTAAAATGTCTCACTTTGAACATTTTATATGTTATCTATATTTTATTCTGAATAAAATATTAGAAACTTCCACTTTATTGCATTCTGTTTTTTTTACAGAATTCAATTTGTACAGTGTTCCAACTTTTTTGGAATCGGGTTCACATATACATTTCTTTCAGATATTTGTCAGCCATGCTATCAAAATTAACACTGATGCTTTGTATTATCTGCAAATGAGTGATGATTTATTTGAAATAGCACCACAGGCTACTTTACTGCATAGAACAAAGTAATGAATTTTTACTTGCTTTGTTGCATTCATCTACATTTATTCAGTCTGTTTCTCATAATAGGTGTAATAATCACTGATAAAATAGATTAAAAACAAGACAAAGCAATTTACTTTTAATTATCTAAGGTTGAATGTTTATCATTCATTTTAATGACTAAATTTAATTGGGCAAATAATTATTTATAATTAGATAATAATTTCTACCTCTCATCAGAAAATGTTGTGTTTGTAGTCACTCTGAAGCCATACCATAAGTTGTGCGCCACTAGTGTTACAATTAAAGGATATGGTCATCTAATTATTTTGGCACTAAGGTGCACATCCTCTGTATCGTCTTCATTTCTTTATTGTATTTTCTGTGTTTCTTACTTACTTAAATTTTTGACTACCATCGTATTTGTCATTGTTAACATGAATATGTAAGCAACATGCTACATTATACAGGGTGTTTTGCAGGGCTGTTATATTTATTTGATTGTGTTTTTTTTTTTTTTTTCTGGATATATTATTTTGCTTCATATATGATTGTTTTTTTCTTTGTTTTTTAGGTTTTGCTTTCCCGAGGACAGACATTCCTAATTGGTGGTAGTTCTTCTGTCACAGTGTGCTTTGTCGCCGTGCATGAACTTACCTTTTTTGTAAGTAGCATATACCGTGTACGATTCTGAACACTAGGTCAACTACTATTTGTCACTTATCTTTAATATGTTTGAAAATTAAAAATGATAATTGTCCATATTTTATTGCAAATAGCAAAGTGATATGTTTGAAGGAACGCAAAAATGTGGAAGCTGTTTATTGTTGAGAGGAAATGCAGTTTCACTATTAATAGTAATTGTTACCTCTTTATGATAACTGGGTGGCATATTCTGTCATACAAAAGTAAGTACATCTGGATGCTTTAGAGAGAATGTGCTTTTTTATTTTTAAAATATTGTTTTAAGTAAAAAGTCTACGAGTAATCTGATTACGTGTAAGTTTTATGGTAGACATCCAGTTTTATTTCTTCCACTGTAAGGACTGTGTATAAAAGTCATTGTAAAAGCAAAATCAAATAATCATTGGCTAGCTGAAAATTTAATTTAATCACGTTGTTGAGGCATCTTTTTCTTGAACAAGATGTACTGTAAATATATCACAAATCTCTAGAGCTTGTACAACTTTAATTTTAAAACTTACCAACATTGGACATCTCAGGTACACTAGCCACATAGGTGTCCTTACTGAACTTTGGCTCGTTATCATTGATGTCATGGATTTTGATGACGAATTCCGAAGCTCTTTCTAGGATGTGACCAGAACTTTTGTTCACTGCTTTAGCACTGAGTGTGTATGAAGACTTCTCCTCTCTGTCTAATCTTCTGGTGGCATGAATATCACCAGAGTTTTCATCAATCTCAAACACAGTGCCTGCGCCATCTCCAGTAAGGACATATTTCACAGAACCGTCCTCTGTGTCCATATCAGAATGAAGCTAAAGAAAAACAAAAAAAGGATGCGTCAGTGCATGAGTAGCTGAGAAACTGCCTTCTCTTTCATTCAACCGTTTCAGAATTTTTGAAACTTATACACATTTTTTCTTTATTATGAAATTGTGGAAAAAATTAAATATGACAGGGCATCCTGCTAACTGAAATTTACAGAGGTGTACAGGTGGATTTCCAGAGACCCCTGTGTCTATAAACACTTTATATCAAATTTATAATTCTCCATTATATGTAATGTGTGAATAGGTATGTGATATCTCCTGCAATGGTTTGGCAGCTAGTCATCAGATCAGGTCAGACAAACATCGCATCCCAGCTGAAAAAAGGAAGGCATAGGCAATTTGGTTAAGTCTTTGCTGTATACAAATACATTTTTAATTTCTTTTGTATAATTTGTAATTGTACACCTTTGTCATAGGCAAGATGTGAAGAATTAGATGGCATCGGGTCCATGGTGCAGAGAACCAGTTTAATGGAACCAAAATAGACAAAAGAAGGAAACTGGCATAAAAGGAACCAAAGGGAGTCCCTAGCAGAGGGCTAGTCTAGGGAACAAAGCATAGACTGCACAACAAACAATGATTCACGCTGCATGCTAACTTATATAGAGTGTCCTTGACCTCTAACCCGGAACAGGAAACAGTCAATCCGTATTCGGGCGAGGGCACCCTCACCAGGTGATCAGAAGGCATAGCGTTCATTACACAAGAACTCGGCCTGACTGAGATCCATTGTTCTAGGTTTTAGGTTCTAATAAAGTAAATAACTTGTACAGAAAATAGTCCAAGTGATTAATATTTTATGTTTAGTAGCACACTACTGATAACTGATCTGTACCATTAAATCTGAGTGATGAATATAACAATAGGTTGGTATAATTTTAAATATTCATCACTTACAGGTACATTTATCTGTCACGTGGGGTTTTGGGGAAACTGGAGCCTAGAATAATAGATCTCAAGGAACAAGGTGGTGAAGGTAGGTGTCAGTCCATTGCTAGAAAAATTCACACATCTATTCACACATAATATACAATTCTGAAATGCAAATAACTATGGAATAATTGTGAGCACTTTACCAAAAAAGCATGGCCAAAACGTGATCTTTACACACAGTTAACAGAGGCAGGAATCAAGGCCAACAGCAACAACAAAATGCAAACTGATCTCTGATCCTCTATACTCAGAATTAGTATAGTTATTAATTTAATTGCTTTAATCGTTAGTTGTTATCAGCAGAACGTCTACTATTGTAAAATGAACTGGCATTTTAGATGAGAAATGAATTAAGAGACATATTAATAATGGCCTTATAGATCTCCTCCCAAGAAAATCTATACGCTATATAGTATATACCAATTTACCGCAGCATTCAATACTAAGTTGAACACAAAAACTAATTTCTGTCAAGCAATAGTTTTTGGAAATCTGTTTCTTAGCAACGAGGGAAGTTGTGCACTGGCTACCTCTCAAACTGATTGCAATGCTTCTTATCTTGATTGAAGATGCTACCTGAAGAGGACTTGACTGGAACTACATACATCCTGTCAGAAAGAAGCAATCTGTACCAATCATTAGTCAGTGCTGTTATTTTTTGTTTGTACCTCAATATAAAAAAATTATAAAAAATGAAAGTGTATTGCCACCGTGATGTTAGCAGTGTAAAGAACACCAGAGACTACAGTGCCATGATTAGAGTAATTACAGCTGACTGCAGGCTATAATTGGGTGTTCTTTTTTCTCTTTGTCTGTAACCACATCAGGTTTCTGATAGGTTAATTCGAGTAGCTCATGCTTCTATTTAGGTATTGTGTCCCCACACGATATCACTGTTTCAAATCATACAATTACATTAGCAGTCCATTAAATCCTGCACAGTTGTTGGCTGTGACGACAATATTACACATTTAACATACTGTTATCTATTTATTTATTTACTTGCTAATTTATTTATTTAATACTCAAATATATCTGCCTTGTTTCAATAAATGTTTTCCTGACAATTTTGTCATAAAACTTTTCAGTTCCTAATAATGATTTACATCGTTTTAAATTATTTGTGCTTCAAACACATTGAGGTCCAAGGTTCATAAGATTATACAACTAAAAATATTTCTATTTCTAAAATTATAAGCTGTTTAATTCAAAAACAGAATTTTATAAACATTCTAAAGCAGTATCATAATGTGCAAAGCATAACTACGGATTGGTGATAACAATACCAGTGATCTTACACACACACGCACACAATTCTCTCTCTCTCTCTCTCTCTCTCTCTCTCTCTCTCTCTCTCTCTCTCTCTCTCTCCTCTGTGTAAATAAACAGTAATGAAACTGTCATAACTTTGGGGAAATACAATCTTAGCAGATGAGCACTAAAATATACTGCTCAAAAATAAAGAGAACACTTAAACAACACAGTGTAACTACAAATTAAACACAATTCTGTGAAATCAAACTGTGCACTTAAGAAGAACTGATGAAGAAACAATGATTGACAATCAATTTCACATGCTGTTGTGCAGATGGAATAGACAACCGGTGGGAATTATAGGCAATTAGCAAGACACATCTTATAAAATATTGGTTCTACAGGTGCTCCACAGACCATTTCTCAGTTACTATGATTTCTGGCTAATGTTTTGAACACTTTTGAATGTTGGCGGCACTGTAGTGTTAGCATGAGACAACCCACACAAGCGGCTCAGGTAGTGCTACCAGGAGACAGGTCAGTACATCAGGAGGGCAACAACCCAGAAGCAGCATGTGCATGTGTCTGCTCAAATGGCCTTTGACATTTGACAGATAACATCAAGGTTGGCAAATTCACCACTGGTGCCCTGTGCTCCTCACAGATGAAAGCAGGTTCACAGTGAGCACACGTGACAGACGTGACAGAGTATGAAGATGCCCTGAAGGACGTTCTGCTGCCTCTAACATCCTCCAACATGACCGGTTTGGCACTGGGTCAGTAATGGTGTGGGATGGCATTTCTTTCCAGGGCCACACAGCCCTCTATGTGCTCACCAAAGGTAGCCTGACTGCCATTAGGTACCGACATGAAATCCTCAGACCCCTTGTGAGACCATCTGCCAGTGGTGTTGGCCTCGACCTCATGTGGATAGAGTGTGTCAGCAGTTCCTGCAAGACAAAGGGATTGTTGGACTGGCCCGCCAGTTCCCCAGACCTGAATCCAATTGAGCACATCTGGGATATCATATCTTGCTCCATCCACTAACGCCACGTTGCACCATAGATTTTCCAGGAGTTGGCGGATGCTTTAGTCCAAGTCTCGGAGGATATTCCTCAGGAGATACCTGATTTCATAAAGAGCATGTCCAGGCATTGTAAGGAGGTCAAACAGGCACGTGCAGGCCACAGACACTACTGAGCCTCATTTTGCCTGTTTTTAAGGACAATACGTCAAAGTTGGATCAGCCTGTAGTGTGTTTTCCCACCTCAATTTTGAGCGTGACTCCAAATCAAGACCATGGGTTAATAAATAAATTTTAAAAAAAATTGTGTGATTTTGTTGTCAGCACATTGAACTTTGTATTTAATAAGAATATTTTATTCATTCAGATCTAGGATGTGTTATTTTAGTGTTTTCTTAATTTTTTTGAGCAGTGTATTTCTACATAGATACATACATATAAAAACATACACTTATCCTGTGCATGTTCTTTAATTGATTTACACAGGTAAATTGTCACAATGTATTGCAATGAAGATAATAGTAACGTTAAAAACATTTTCTAGCTATTTATCTACTCAAATTTTATATATCACCATATCAGCTAGAAATGTTTAGGCCCAAAGTAAACAGTGGTTGGTACATTTGAATTGACAAACAACTGTTGCCAGTTCATTGAGGTTTCTCTCTACTACTCTTGGCCATTGCTCTTTCTCATTGACAAGTTGGTGTATATAGTTTAATAAAAATACAAGTACAATTACAGCAGTCTGTTGCAAAACTAATTGATTACAATCCCCTAAAGTGTTTTTTTAATTTCTAATGCTCTAACTCAATTCTCCAGATGTTTCTTTTCCACAATGTAACCAATGTTTTTCATTCAGCTGCTCTCCATAGCTCAGAGGAACACACAGGGTGTCCTAATTACTGCCCAAAAAAGGAATTTTCTGGGGCTTTAGGGAAAAATTAAAAGACATTTCAGAATAAAATTCCCCCTGGCTACACAGTGACAGTTTATGGTGATTCATGAAAAATAATATGAATATGTTTTGGCCATGCAAATTTAGTCCACATTTTAAATCCCTCTTCACATTTCAGAGGCACCATAGTGAATGGAAGGCATAGTGAGGAATACTGATTGCAAATTCATTTGCTCAGTGAAAACTTTTTGGCACAGAACAGTTCCTTTTTGCCTGACACTGCAGTCTTTGTAAGATTGGCAAAAGAAACAGATAGCCTTTGTTAAATCTATAATAGGCAATTAATCTATAATGTGCATTGCATATGTTACTATTTCTATATCTCTTTATCCATACTTCTGTTTGTATCTCTCTATTATATATATATATATATATATATATATATCCTTTTGCGGATTTTTTTTTACAGTACAGAATGGGACCCTTTGATGTGTCGTTCATTCTAAAATATAATAGAAGGTGGCATGTCTGTTTATAAGAATCGTCTTGCTCAGAAAAGAAAGAGTGCCAACAATTACTAACAACTTTTTTATTTTCTCGGAAAAAGACACCTGCGCAGCTCTCAGCAGAAAAAGACGCTAAAAAGGGGGGACTGTGGAATATGCGTAAGTCATAGTCATAATGTGTCCAACATGGTACTCATTACTGCAATAAATTTATTATTTTACAGCAGTTTATTTTTATACTGTCATATTTATTTGAAAGAGAACTTTATTGTTTATTTGTAATTTTAACTGTAATAATTGTAAAAAATTAAGTTTACTGCTTAAAGATAGAAAGATAGAGATTAGTATTCATAGTATTCTTGTGTTTTTATCTTACACCTTTGTGAAAACATATTTTTGCCCCATTTTCTTATGTGTTGTATTTCTTTCTTTTGTCATTTTGAAAAAAAATTATACATCCTGTACCCCAACTCCATTTTCCCCCTATGAAACCTTACTCATGAAATGTGTTTAAAAAAGACTTTAAAAATATAAATGAACATTGACAATTACCTTCTCTTGTCTTGTCTAGAATACTGATGTGTTTTTTAAGTGGATAGGGACAAACAGCACACACATTCCAATAGATTTCACACCTTGAAAAATTGTCTGTAAAACTGTGTAGAAAATCGTCTGCCAGAATGTCTGTGGGATTACTTTCAGTGAAAGCAGAATGATCTGCAGTCCTCGATGCCTTAGTATTTTACTTTTCTGTTGGTATAGGTTGTATGAACATTCATATGCTTTATCTTAAAGTAAATACAAGCATTTTTCTATGTCTGTAATTAACAAATCATGCCAGGTGGTTGTGTAGTCTGATGTGCATAATTGTAAGCCTAAGGTATTTTTTCATAATTATATAAATAAGATTAAGTGACTATTAAATTGTGTACAATTGTTTACCTAAATCATGTACCGCACATCAACCGCACAATTAGCTAATATGTAGTAACAGGTGTCTAGACTGCATGAGTAGAAAATGTGCTTGTGGTTTTATTAGTATAGTTACACATCTGCTTTATTACATGAACTATAATATTCACTAGTCAATGCATAAAATATCCATTTGAGTGCTAAAACTGCTGTAGCCTGGCATAGATTATTTAAAAAAATAATATTACCTAAAACATATTTGTTAAGCTTTGTTAGGCAGAAGTAAGGTTGCTCATGTCAATCCACACAAAGCTAGCCTTAGCAGTCTTCAAAATCTCAGATTTTACGTACAGTTTACAATCCTTTGCACTCTTTCACATACCATTAATGAAGTAATCAATCATTGTTAATTCTGTTTAGCAGAATATCAAGCAATTGGTATTTTCCTAACCGACTCTACAAAAGTCAAGTGTAGAAAAAAAAACGGCTTGTAAGGAAAAGCCAGATGAGGGCAAGGAGGAGTATGAGCTTGTTTACTTACCCAGTGAATCATAGGGCTTAAGGAGGTTAATAGGATTTTGTTCACATCAATAGTGCTGATGGAACAGCGTGTGAGCTAGTGCCCTTGCATATAACCACAGCCATAAAGGGGGCTAACTGCATGTCAGGTTCTAGCACTTTGGAGTAGCAAGCCACTCACAAGGGTTTCACTTGTATGTACTAATGACAAAAAAGTACTAAGTAATGTTTCTAAATATTTTGTGTCCTAATTAACTGCTGTTTCCTCCAGTTTTAAGGGGTTTTCAGGTGTTAAACCATTGAGTGGTTGACAAACTTTCTCAGGTAGCAGCGAAATGCTTATTAATATTGCATTAAATTCAACTCCATTTTAAATGGCTATTTGACATAATTTATTTTTTGGCTTATTAAACATGTGAAAAGAAATTACGGATTTGATTGAATCTTTTTGAGTACAAATGATGTGTGTCTCTTATTTATTACAAACAGAAATACCACTTGCCCGGGAATCGAACCCAAGATGACTGTGCTAACCACTGTGTGACTGTGCCACCCACATTCACTATTTAAACGGTCAAATTCATCCAATTTATTGCTATGATACTTCCATATGAACAATGTGTATGCAATCCTAATATATTTTTTTTTCATGTAACATGTAAAAACCTTTGTTTATAGAATTTGAATCTCTCTCTTTCTCCTCATTTTATTATACATCTACATAAGCCTTACAGCTAAACGTGTAGTATAAGGGTGCAGAAACCTGTTTCTCCTGTTTGATGTTGACATCAAGGAATATAAAATGATGCATTCCCCAAACCTTCCCACGTACATTTCATTCATTGGTTTTTAGGACAATTACAAAACTTAGCCAGGATTATTTTCATGGTGTCCAGCTATGTGTAACAACAATATACTAAACAACATTTCACCATGCGGAATTGAGAATTATGTCAAACTGGAAAATCTGCCCTATTATTTTTGCAATAACAATATCAAAGACATAAGAGCACATGGACAGTATTGTGTATGGTTTCAGAGCAAGCTTCAGAATAATACAAAATTGTTATATTCAAAGGAACATAAAAGCAAACAAATCCAGAAGTATTTTTATTATAACAATGGAAAGCTGTCAGAGTAATGGTTCCAGATTGGGAGCAAACCTTATATAATGATGGACAACAAGCCAAGTAAGAACTCATAGATTGGTACGTTGTTATTTAATCTTATGTGGACGCTAACTATCAATGAGTCTCTAATCTCATGGTTGCCAGAGTGTAAATAAATCTGGCATTTCTACCACAGAAAAATATATATGTCAGATGTCTCAGATAATGTTGTGAATCAACAGCTGAGGCATCCTATATTTCCTATCTGCTATTAAAATATTAGTCTACCTAAGTATGGATGAAGGTACTGATGACAGTTTTGCAATAGCCAGCATTGCTCTCACATAGGATGTATATACCATTACAGGCAACTAAGCAGGCAAAAGTAAATCAGAAATAAACAAATAAAATTTAATGATAGTTGAAGTGCAGTGCAAAAATCTGCAAAAATGCTTACAAACTAAGACTTGGACAATGGACAGGAGAAAGCCGGTTGAAAACACTAGGAATACTTAAGATTGTTTCAAACAATTGGATAAATGTTCATCAAAATTCACATATACTCTATTGCCAAAAGTTTGATTATTTGTTTATTAATAAGATGTACAAAAAACGGCAAGTTCGGTGTGTTGTATACATTTACATTTTTGCTAGTTAGCAGGTGTCCTTGTCCATAGCAATTATACATATATATCATTATTTATTTATTTATTTATTTATTTATTTATTTATTTATTTATCATTATACAAATATATTATATTATAGTAATAATCAACTATAGAAATGTAAAGACCTAGTATGTTTATCAATAATATCTTTGTTCAAATACTGTAGAAAAGCAAACAATAGCATCAAACATCATGCAATTGTTCACTATAAATACATTATATTTCAATGTCCTAGCTAAAGCGCTTAATTGACAAGGCAATTACTGCTAATTATGCTAATGCTTATGCAAAGATTTCTGAGATTAACGTAAAAGCATTTAAGAAAGCAGATCAAAATCAAAAGACTGCTGTTAGTTTTTTTTAATTGCAATAAAATCCTTTATATGACAGCATTTTACAATTAAATCTTGCCATGATTAAAACATCTGTAAAAAACCTACAAAACCACAAAGTCAAATAAAGTCTTAAAATTATAGTCTCATAAATTATGAGCTAAAACACCATTAAGTATTTCAGTCTAGATTGTGTCATGCAATAAGACATTTCATGAAGATAAAATGAGAACCTTTTAAACCTTAACCATTCATTCCTTCATCTTCTTACCCACTTCTGACCCACTAATTCTGGCTCACAGGGGTCTGCTGGAGCCAATCCCAGCACACACAGATGCGAGAGGCAGGGGTATTTTCAAGACCACACATACAAAATACCACACACACTCACACTCGCTCCTATGGGCAATTGTATTTGGTAAATGTATTTGGAGAGGAAACCAGAGTGCCCATAGGAAACCCACACAAACTTGCAAACACAGAAACACCTTTGTCTGGGAATCGAACCTAGGACCTTCTTGTTGTAAGGCAACCATGCTAACCACTATGCCAACACGGTGCCACAAACCTTAACCACTCCTTTTCAATCTTCAATACAAATGGATTCATAGACATCTGATGTTTTAAACAGTGGACCATCTTTGAATAAAGTGATGGTTATTATTTAAATGTTACTTTCGATTATGTTTTTTTTCTACTGGGTATTTATATGTTTTCTTCTTTCTTTCTTTCTTTTTTTTTTTTTTTACAAGTATTTACTCAAAAATGTGATTGGACAGTTGGCTAAAAAATTACCGGCCTCATGTGACTGTTATAATTTCAGAGACACAAACAAGAAAAGAGAAGGAGAGCACAAACAGAAGCATCCACAAACACTGGGAAGAAAGCCAGACAAATGACAAGTATAGAACTAACTCTACTGATGAACTTGCCTGCACAGGATTCAGTGATATTTTATTTTGTTTTCTTTATCAAAATTATTTTATTTCACACTTTTCTTTGCTCACAAGCCAGGCTCTGCAACCCACTGGACACTTTAAAATATGAAAGGATTAGATGCTATCAGTTGGGTCATAAATACCAAAGTCCCTTCTGCATCTCAAGCGCCTGCTTATGACATTTGTTTACTTGGGCAAGATGAAGGGAGTGATGAAACAAGCTTCCACAACAGAAAATTGGCTGCTGACAGTCGTCCTCATTTCTTCCCCCCCAGGACTGTAACTATTGCCATCTAAATTATGGTTGTTTCTGAGCTTGGTGCTTATGCCGACGGATTTAAAAGCACTATACTCTGGTCCGATTCCATTCAGGCTAAGAAGAAAACTTGTACTATTGTGGTTTTTATCAACGTGATTGTCAGCACACTATTCTTTAACTGTGAAACACTCTAATATTACAGTGTGTATGGAAAGTATTCAGACCCACTTAAATTTTTCACTCTTTGTTATATTGCAGCCATTTGCTAAAATCCTTTAAGTTCATTTTTTCTTCATTAATGTACACACAGCAACCCACATTGACAGAAAAACACAATTGTTTATATTTTTGCTGATTTATTA
Source organism: Pseudolaguvia tuberculata (assembly GCA_026260255.1). Taxonomy (NCBI): domain Eukaryota; kingdom Metazoa; phylum Chordata; class Actinopteri; order Siluriformes; family Sisoridae; genus Pseudolaguvia; species Pseudolaguvia tuberculata. The sequence goes on along the minus strand of JAOTRA010000039.1, from coordinate 3,859,267 downwards.
AAAAAGAAAAACTGAAATATCACATGGTCCTAATTATTCAGACCCTTTGCTGTGACGCTCATATACTTAACTCAGGTGCTGTCCATTTCTTCTGCTCATCCTTGAGATGGTTTTAAACCTTTGTTTGAGTATAATGATTAGACTTGAAAGCCACACACCTGTCAAATGAGAATCATGAGGTCAAAGGAACTGACCAAAGAGCTCAGAGAATTGTGGCAAGACGCAGATCTGGCCAAGGTTTCAAAAATTGTTTGCTGTACTTAAGGTTCCTAAGAGCACAGTGGCCTCCATAATCCTTAAATGTAAGACGTTAAATGGGACTACCAGAACCCTTCCTAAAGCTGGCCATCCATTCAAACTAAGCTATCGGTAGACAAGGGCCTTGATGAGAGAGATAAAGGAGTGGCTTCAAAAGAACTCAGACTTTTCTTGAAAGGCCCAGCCAAAGGAAAAAAAAATTACTTAAATGATTTTAGCAAACAGCTACAATATAACAGAGTGAAAAATTTAAGGGGGTCTGAATACTTTCCATGCCCACTGTTTATTATATAAGTATATTACTTTTATATTATTTATAACCGTATTCAAGTGTTTCATGTCATAATGCACAAAGCTAAAATGCATTAGGATATTGTCTATATTTGTAAGTTTTATTATTATTTAGCTTCAGCTTATGGAAATAATGTGGTTTATAGTTTTCTTGTTTCTCATCTCTCTGTAGAGGGAAAGAGGAACTATTTTTGCTTTTATTTTATTTCTATTCATTTCAATTTATGTTTACATTGCCTTATATTACCATGTAATGAAATAGAACATGTTTGCCTTCTGTTAATAATGATTTTTTAAACTTACCTTGCCCACATATTGCTTTCCACTTCCAGTCCACTCCTCCAAGAGAAAGAAACTATTCCACATCCATCCTCGCTTAGATCGGTGAAGTGTCCGTCCATCTTTATCTGCTGTGCTAAATCCAGGCACCGGGCGGAGCAAGGCTGAGCTCCAGTCCATCATAAACAACATCAGTAACAATGTGAACTGATTAGTTATCATTGTATCCGATTGTTTCTGAAGAGTCCTTGATAAGGAATCAATTATCAGTTTGAGTGTTATTTGGAAGATACAGCTGAATGCAGATCATGACAGAGTGGGGCATCCTATATTTTCCTTCTTTTTTGTCTCTATTCTTCAGGTCTGGAAAGAGGCAAGAGAAGATTGATAAAGCACAAAATTATGCATCATACGATGTTTTAGACAAAAGCAATCAAATAGCCTGAGGTTAGCAGCAGATCAACAATATAATTGCAAATACACTATATTGTCAAAAGTTTTTGGTCACCTGAGTATCACAAACACATGCAATTTTGTACATCTTAATCCAGATTTATTCCCAGTTTGCTATTTGATTTAGCTCCTCTCTCTTCTTTCCACGATTGAAGATATCTCTTCCTGCTAGAACAGTATTTGTGTGATCAGACACTGGTGTCAGGTAAGGAGGTCTGGAGTGCCGTTGGCATTCTAGTTTATCCCAAAGGTGTTTAGTGATGTTACTATCAGGGTCATTGTCATGCTGAATCAATGTTGAAATATCATACTGTTCCAGTCAAAGAATAATGTAACGCTATAACATACAAAATCGTTCTACACAATTTCCATATTAGTAGCAACAGTTTGAAGAGCCACATATAGATCTGATAGTCAGCTGACCACAAAATGTTTGCAATATATTGTAGATTATTAACAAGACAAGACAAACGTATCTATAATATTTACATATTTATTCATTCATTCATTTGCTAACTCCCCAAATTAGAGAATAAGCATGTTAGAAGGGGGGTCTGCTGAAGCCTATCCCAGCACACATAGGGTGAAAGAGGGGTACACCCTGGACGGGGTGCCAGTCCATCGTGGGGCCATACTTAGACAAACAACTACGCTCCCTCCTATAGACAATTTAGAATCACCAGTTTTTGGATCGTGGGAGGTGGTTTCCATAGTGCCCGGAAAACATGCATACTCTGCACAGGCCGAGAATCGAACCTGGGACCTTCTTGTTGTGAGACTGTGCTAATCACTATGCCACGTGCCGTCCTAAAATTTCTTAATTTATAAAAATAAAAACCTTAAAGTAAACTGCAGTACTACACTCAAAGTTCTGATTACATACAAGTCCATGGTACACAATAAACAGAGAAGGCTGCTTAACTAAACCCACAATGACTCACTGAAGCACAGTGTGCCCCAAGAGCACTGCTGAATGGTAATTTAGGGAGTGCATGCATAATTTATAGGCTTTTGGAACTTAATCCTAATAAATCGTTCTTCCTTCATTCCATGTAAGCCAGTTTTCAAGGAAAACATGAAAGGCCAAAGTGTCATGGCCATGATGGGAATTTATTACTCCACTGTGGCTCTGGAGGATCACAAGTAAATCAGAAGCGAATTTATAATATTATGTTGCTCTTGTTCATCGCTCTGAATATACATCTGAAAGAAAGTGGGAATTAAACAGCACAGTATCATTGAGAGCATATGAAAGAAAGCATATTTGCCTCTTTTTGTATGAACAAATGATAATTATTTGATAAACTTTTTGATGTTGCTAAATTATTCCTTGTAAAAGCACATTATATGCACGAATGAAAGAGTTTAATTATGGAGATATGGATGAAACAGATGGGATGATCATTCCGATCATTTTAAAGGGTGTTGATTTCTGACGTTTTTGTAATCACTGACTTTGTTAATTTAATAATACAATCATGTAGACCCACCAGGCAAAGGACTCTGTGGCCAAAATTGGGGACTTATGCTTAAAACATGATGTAAATGTAATTTAAAATGGTCATTTTTAATTGTAGGGGAATAAAAACTGTACATACCATTATAAGCTACAAAAATTCTTTCAAACTGAAATAAATTCTTTATAACAAAACTATGTAAATAACAAATAATAATTAACAAATTAACTGAGCTATACGAAAATGCTTATGCTATCTCAAATGCGTACAATAATAAATATAAAAATTTCAGAAGGACTTTCTAAGCTACATACACTGTTTAGTCAAAATTTATATTATATTCTGTGATTTTTAAATGATGATTAGTGTGACAGAGTAATATTTGTATTGATTTCAAATTACATTGTATAATTTAAATTTTTATAGTAAACTTAAATTGAAAATTACACCTGTTCATAATATGTTAGAATTTAGAAGTTAATCTTTTTATTTATTATTGAATTAACTTTTGGACATCTTGAGGGACTAGATGTATGTCTCTCCTCCAGGTGACTAAGTCTCTTTTTGCATTTGTACACACTATAAAAATTAGAAAGCTAGTATAGTAGGTGTACATTTTGTTCTTGTGTTTTCATTAATTATTTTTTTATTGCCATGATAAAATGCTTGCTGCAGCACAGGAGAATTTTAAATGCATGCGGTCATTGTAAACTCACTCTTGCTGAGTGTTATTAAAAGGGTTTGTGGCAAACAGACAGGAGATTATGTGATGGTGGCAGACTTAGACAGTGATAATAATCTATAAGATGATAAAGTTTTTCACCTTCTACTGGCTTCCACATTCCAAGTGAAGCTGTTCCAGAGCGTATCCTTGGAATCTCACTAATACCATTTGCGGCTATTAAACTATGATGATTATTGTTATTGCATTTTTTGATTAACATTCAAGGCTGTCCTTGGGTTTTAATAGCATTTTGTATATTAATATTTGATGCTGTTCGTCTATTAAGCATTAAAACATCTTTTTAAAATTCTACTTGCTGTCCCATGCCAAGGATGGGGGTGGGGGGAAGGAGTTTAAGCTCAGTGCCAGATGTTCAGCACTTTTACTTAATTATGTCAACTTGATTATTGTATTAAGAGTCTGCAGCATATTATAATGTTGTTCATGAAGAAAGGCATCAGTGTAGGAGAATTTACAATATTGTGAGTTGAACCGTCACAGCATACTTATTGAGTGGTACATGTTGTTTCCATGTGTGAATTACAGTTCCAGTTCCAGTTAGTCATTTAGCATTAGATAAGTCATCTTATCCAGAGCGACTTACATTTGGTCTCTTTTTTACAACTGAGCAATTGTGGGTAAAGGACTTTGCTCAAGGGCCCACAGTAGTTGCTTGGTGGAGGTGGAAATCAAACCCCGGTCTTTCTGGTACTAGTCCAACACCTTAACCACTAGGCTACCACTTCAACCCTTATTTTTGCGTGTACAGTTTTTAAGCGTTAAAGTCAACAAACAAACATATAAAAGGCAAACTTGCGAAAAAGAGAGAGATGGCAAGAATTAGAGAGAGTGAGTGATAGCTAGAGAGAATAAGCGATAGATGGAGGGGTGTATGAAAGAGAAAGATATAGAGAATGTGAGATAGAGCAAGAGGGAAAATCAGAAAGAGAGAGAGAGAGAGAGAGACAGAGAGAAGGAGAAATCGAGATGGAGAGAAAGCAAGCATGCAAGAAAGTTTCTAGTAGTTACTCTAGCTAGTGAGATTCTTTGTAATTGCTATAGTTGTGTGTGTAAGGGGGTGATCTATTTCTCTAGAGGTTTTTAGAAATCAGTCTGGAGCGGCAAGGCCCACTGGGAGTACATTTCCCATAGTCCAGCACAGCTTCATTTGCTCAACCCTGTGTTGTGCCAGTTATTTCTTTTCCTGCCTTTTTCTACATCTCTCTTTGCTGTGCCCTGGAGGGCTGCCTCAGACATGGATCATTTAGGGAATCTGGGCTAGACCGCTTCACGCCTAGCGCTGGGCTGATGGATGGTAGTACATACTCATATATGGGGTAACACTGTCTATGTCAGTACATTTATTTTACACAATGTCTGTGCAGAAAAGTTTTTTTTCTTTGTTTCCCTTTCTCCTTCCCTGTGACCTTGATGTCTTACAAATGCAGGGGATGGAAAATAAATTTGAAGCTCTGAAGGGATCTAGTAGCGATTGCAAAAATGAAAGGAATAAAAAAAATGTGGAACGTCATGCAGGCCTAAATGAGCAATTCAATCTATACAATATACAATGAAATATCAACATAAGTCTTGCCAGATAAATTTTACAGATACGTTTAAGAAATAAACGATACTAGCAAGCGTATATCTTATATCAGATACAAGAGCATTAAATGTCCAGTACATTTTTTTCAACCATACAATTACAGTATGATTGTAGACAAGTGTTTCCGTTGCTCAGACCAAATTGCTGTGAACCTAAAATCTCAACCACTTGGTGGAGCTCACAATCTCTCGAAGAGTGCAGCACAATTATAGCAATGTTCCCCTCTATTCTACACTTCTCTCTCACTCTCTCATCCTTTAATAAGTAATAAGTATATTTATGAAAGTGATGGAGTGGAAAAAAGTTACTAATTGTGCACAAACAGTTGTTAAGTGTTGTAAAGTGGTATTGCATATATCACACAGTCTAGATAGACAGACAGACAGACAGAGTCGCTTATTCTTATTCAAATGGACATGACCTATTAAAAATGGAACTTAAAGGCATACCAGATTAGACAGATGTCAAAGTAAAAAGCAGCGTAATTGCATCTCTAGAATTCCTTTAAAGATTATTTCTAGAAAATGTATAAATGCATGTAGGGCAGCAAGGTGGCGTAGTGTTTTGCATGATATCCTTACACTAAGAAGGTTATGGGTTCGATTCCCGGGCCAGGGATGTTTCTGTACGGAGTTTGCATGTTATCCCTGATCTTGCATGGGTTTTCTCCTTGTACTCCTGTTTCCTCCCACAGTCCAAATCATGTACATTAGGTTGATTGGTGATACTATGAATGTGTGTGTGAGTGGTTGTTTGTCTATGTGTGCCCAGCGATGGACTGGTGATCTCACCCTATGTGCTCTGGGATACGCACCAGCAGACCCCTGTGACTCCGAATTGGGGAATAAGCGGGTAAGAAAATGAATGAATGAATAAATATAAATTTATGTACATTTCCTCTTATCAATCCATGTCTATTTAAAGACTTAATTGAATAAAAAGGAATTCCAAACAGTTCAAAGAATGAATGTGCATTTTCCTCTATATTAGCTTTCTTTGATGAGGCTTTATTTTGTACTGTTGAATTACAGACAAACCCCATAGAGTATGTGGAACAACAGGAATGTGCACTAATTTAAAGTGCTCTTCATGCTTCAGAAACAAGAAAAAAAATGTCAATAGACCTTGTACAACAGATGTTACAAGTGTTATTCAAGCTTTCCTAACTCCACATTAGATCCGGAAATATCAAAAAGTATCTGTTTGGCTATAAACCAGAACTGATGCGCAAAGTCTTCTATTCTTTAAATTGTACAATTATTGCATTGTATTTCTTTACATGTTAACGCTATTCTTTAACATTCTGCAAATGAAAAAAATAAGCTATGCACTTACATTCTTGTGGCTTCGCATCCTATTCTGGTTAACTTTATTCACAAATGTCAAATAGCTTACAGTGAGATAGGTCCACGCCAGCAGTGCAAGTCAAGGGATGAAGCGCGTTTCCTAATAATAACCCATAGATTCATCAAGAGAAATTACGCACATGACTGCACTCTTTCAGTGCGCTCCCTTCATCTGTCTAAGAGAAAGAATAAGTGGGAGATGGAGACTGAGCGCTGGAGAGCACGGGTTTCTGTGTGTGTGTGTGTGTGTGTGTGTGTGTGTGTGAGAGAGAGAGAGAGAGAGAGAGAGAGAGAGAGAGAGAGAGCGCAAGTCTGAGAGGGAGAGAGAGATTTTTTACCTTCACTGTTCATGCTCCGGTGCTGATCTACGTGGTAGCACTCATGTTGCTCTGTCCCTCTTTAGCAAAGCGAAGCATTGCCTGCTCTGTCACCTCACTCACTTGCCAAGCTTGAGTGCAATCTGCTGGTATGGAGGCTTGTATGGGGTCCAGGGTGTGTGAGTGTGAAAGAGATGGTGTATGAGAGAGAGAGAGAGAGAGAGAGAGAGAGAGAGAGAGAGAGAGAGAGAGAGAGAACGTTGGCATGCTGTCTTCCCTTCCTAATGTTTGTTTGTGTTTTAATTCAAATTCATGTTCATGATTTCTTGCAAACAACTTTATTCTGTTGCTTTATTTTTTGTAATATCCATTCTCTCTCTCTCTCTCTCTCTCTCTCTCTCTCTCTCTCTCTCTCTCTCTCTCTTCCTGTGTTGTCTGTGTGTATGTGTGTGTCCATCAGGGGGAAAAAAGCGAAGGAGAAAAGACTTCACTCATGATTGGCTGCCACTCAGAAGTCCCTAGTAAAAGACGACAGGAAGAAGAAAAAAAAAATGAAGAAAGAGGAGGGGTTAGGAGAGCCTTTAGTCCCCCGGAGCTGTGGCTTTGACTTAGCTTGCCACAGAGCACAGTGGGATTGAAAGGATACATAAAGGCCTGCACTGGAAGGTTAGGCTGGACACAGCAAAACGAAAAAGGAATGATATATAGTGAGAGAGAGAGACAGAGGGCCAGTACATAAGAGAAAAAGGGAAGAATACAAAGGAAAGCTATAGCAATAGATGGCAGTAATGATCCACTAGAAAAAGACAGCGCATGATGGATGGAGTCGCTGATGCTTGATGTCTAAAGCAATCCAAGCCTGCACTAATCCAGTGCCAATGACAGTGAGATAAAGGAGAAAAAATACATAAAATGTAAAGCAGCAGAAGTGGTTGGCAAGAGACTTCAGCTGACTTTTTGTTCTTTATGAGCTTAAATTTTCTTGAAGGATAAGTGTCAGAAATTCTGTTGAAGTGGGTAACATTCAGCATCCATCAATGACTATGGATTGACCAGAATTTGGACCAGCATTCAGATTTAGACAAAAAGTAATCTAGGTAGCAGACATTTTGGGAATTTTGATTAATTTCAAATTGTGATTTAAGCAGATTAAAATCACATGAGTAAGCCTGTAAAAGATAGCTTTCATGTGATTATTTGTATAAAAGTACCACAAGCCTGATAACCTATCTAGTAAAGATACTTTGAAGCGCATGTATTTCTATGAATATTTTATAAGCATAGAAAAAGGATAAAAAAATGATTCAGTGGTGGTTGCTTGCCCTGAACTCCTTGTTTAAAGATTTGCTGTGTTTTCTAGATCTAAAACTTATTCAGCGGAATTAACATATTAACAGATAAGAACAAACAAATGAGTACGAGATGATCCCTTAGTGCAACTCGAAGTGTAATTAACTTTGCCTGGGGCTTTCTGTTGTGGCAAATCTTTATCCATTACAGCTTATACTGTTTAGGTGTGTGTGTGCGTGTGTGTGTGTGTGTGTGTGTTATTGCTTCTAAGATAATTACAATTTATGTGCCAGACCAGAGAAGTTTTGTTTCTACTGAGACAATATTCATAGTTAGTCTTTTTTTTTAATGTATCACAGAGGAAATGTTAACAGCAAACATTACTTTTTACATTTATAAAATCAAATATCTTGCTTTTGTTCTTCTTTTGACTGCTCCCGTTAGGGGTCGCCACAGCGAACTGCTGTTCTCCACACCTCCTCTTTGGTCTTCCTCTTTTCCTCCTGCCCGGCAACTCCATCCTCAGCATTCTCCTACCAATATACTGTATGTTCCTCTTCTGCACATGTCCAAACCATCTGAACCTGTCCTCCCTCACCAAAACATCCTACATGCGCCGTACCTCTAATAAACTCATTTCTAATTCTGTCCACGAACACACAATGCAACTCCTTCTGGCCTTCTCTATACTTCTCCATCAACATCCTCAAAGCAAAGATTGCAACTGTAGTACTCTTCCTTGGCATGGAACCATACTGTTGCTCACGGATGGCCACTTCTTCCCTTCCCTAGCTTCCACTACTCTTTCCAATAACTTCATTGTGTTACTGCACATTTCTTATTCTTAAAAATTCGGTACTGGAACACTCCTTCTCCATTCTTCAGGCATCGTCTCACTTTCCAAAATCCTGTTAAACAATTTAGTCAGAAAGTCCTCTTTCATAAACATCTCCATGCTTCTACTGGAATGTCATCTGGTCCATCCGCCTTCTAAAAAGATTTGTTAACCACTGTCATCTCCATCCTTTTAGATAAATATATTACCATCTGCCCTTCCTCATTCCTCATTTTTAAGGCCATACATACCCATCATCTCCTCATCGCCTCTGTTCCCTTCACCAACATGACCATTTAAGTCTATACTTTCTACCACTCTGTCTAACAAACTCCAGAATCTTTCCTCTCTTCACCTCCACCACACTTTCAATGTACTTTTTCTTTTTCTTCAGTATTACACATACACCATTTCGCTTACCATCTACACCATAATAAAACATTCTAAAATTAAATATAATTTAAGCAAAGTTGAATATTTATCAATTAAATTACATACTAGTCCCATAAACAATTATTTTTAGTACCCAATCTATTTTGTGTTCTAGTGCCAGTTAAGTTCTTTCCAGGTTACTATGCAAAGAAACATTCGGATAAACCTAAAAATGGTAATTTGTTATGTTTTATTACAGTAGACTGTCAAAGGTTATATATAAACAAAACACTACGTCAAAATACTATGGGAATGACTCCACATAGCCTCAATCTAAAGCATGTGTGCAAAGGTGGGCTAAGGAATTACAAGGAAAACCCTGATATAGGAATGCTGGAAGTATCTACCTACCAATCTACCTAGCACACAGAGTCCGTAACTCTGAAAGGGTGAGAGGAGGTCCCTCTAATACATATCACCAACAAAGGTCCAGTAAGATGGGACATCAGGTACAATAACCATTCTTTGGATGGCCAGAATGAGATAACTAGCAAGAGCTAGCAGGAGCATATCCTGTCATGGAGAACCTCCTGGAAGCAAAGCATACAGACAAAGTGTCAACCACATCTGAACCATAGAATGCATGAGGAAGAAACAGAGTAGGCAGTGTGGCTTTTTTTTTTTGGACTTAGACAAGTAAATGTTTTTAGAGGATCTGTATGTTGCAGATTTCTAAATTGGCCATAAATTCCCAGCCATTAGGGAGTAGCCTTAGTGCCGGTCCCAAGCCCGGATAAATGGGAGGGT
>JAOTRA010000039.1:3807807-3828422 GCA_026260255.1 Pseudolaguvia tuberculata | reverse complement strand
CTGCCCTTCCACATTCCTCTCTTTAAAGCCATACCTACCCATCACCTCCTCATCACCTCTGTTCCCTTCACCAACATCACCATTGAAGTCTGCTCCTATCACCAATCTTTCATGCCTAGTTACACTCTCTACCACTCCATCTAATTCACTCCAGAATCTTTCCTTTTCCTCTATCTCACAATCTACTTGTGGAGCATAAGCACTGATGATATTTATAATCACACCCTCAAGTTCCAGCCTCACTTTCATCACCCTATCAGAAACTCTTTTCACCTCCACCACACTCTCAATGTACTCCTTTTTCATGATTACACCTACCCTATTTCTCTTTCCATCTACACCATGATAAAACAGTTTAAATCCACCACCAATGTTCCTGGCCTTACTACCTGTCCACCTGGTCTCCTGAACATACAACATATCCACCTTTCTACACTCTATCATGTCAGCTAACTCTCTCCCTTTACCAGTCATAGTACCAACATTTTATGTACCCAACCTAACCTCCACTCTCCTACACTTGTCCTTCGCCTGCCGTCTCTGTAGACGTCTTCATCCTCTCCTTCTCCTCCTTTGGCCAACAGTAGCCCAATTTCCACCGGTACCCTGTCGGCTAACAGTACATGTGGCGGTCTGTGTTAACCCGGGCAGCGACTGATCCGGTATGAGTTTCTTATTTTTGATCCGCATATTTGATTTGCCACAGTTTTATGCTGGATGCCCTTCTTAACGCAACCCTCCCCATTTATCCGGGCTTGAGACTTAAGAATGCACTGGCTTGTGCAACCCTAATGGCTGGGTTACAATAGCTATGTACCAGATTAAAAAAAAAAAAAAAAAACATACTAATATTCAAACAAATAAGTAAGTCTTTAATGTATTACCTTCTGGAGGCTTTTATTCATGTCTTGCTCAAGTGAGATTTCTGATGATGCTTAATAAGAATAAGAATATGTTGTTTGGTAATTAACATTCAAAGGAAAACTTCAGGGGGTCATAAAAGCCATTTGACAGTGACTGGTCGAGTCTGTATATCAGTGTAAGTATCTCGTTTTAAGGGTATTTCTCTTAAAGATTCCGTGATAATGACTGTACTTGACAGAGTTTAATGTTCTTCACATTATTTACAGCTTTATTCTGGTCACTCAATGCTCGTGGAGTTGTCTGGCTTATGACTTCACTCTTGGTTATATATGTATAAGCTGGAAAAAGCATTGGACATTTCTTTCACTTAGGATGAAATAATAAATACATGTTGCTGCCTGGTGTTATTAGACAGAGGAACAGCTCTGCACAACAGCTCTCCACAAGAGCTCTCCAGGGTTTACTCTATAAATAAAAATGAGTAAATAAATTATATTCCATCACTACTAAAAAATTTTGAGTGGTCAGTAGAACTTGTCTTGTAAAAGATGAGAGGTATTTAATTTTCCACAAATTTCAGTATTTACTTTAAGGCTTTAGAATTTGTATGTATGGAATTGGTACAATTTTTTGCTCTGTTGGCTTTCAGCAGCTGATAGCAGCTGATAGCAGTGAGAAGAAAATGTTGTCAGAACACGCAACATGTCAAATGTTGAGGCAGATGGTCTCCAATAAGAGAAGATCAAATCAGATTCTACTTCTGTCAGGAAATAACAGATATCAGGAGGTTACAGTGGGCAAAGGACCAAGCAATATGTTTTTCTCTCGTCTCCTTTACTTAGAAATGCTTTGATCTGTACTTGGTATAAATGTACCACCTTAAAATGTTGGTTGCAGATAAGTAGGTCACTAAAGAGTTTGGCACCATATTTAGCAGATAAACCATGCATATGATGGATCAATAATTCCTCTGCAAAATGTTGCTACAAATAAGAAGCACAGAGTGCATTACATTATTCCATCACAGGAAGAGACACATGACAATAAATCCAGAAACCCAAATTCTGAGCATTCTTCTGATACAAGTCTTCAATCAAAGGCACTTTAGCAGGCTCATCTGACCAGTGGAACGGCAGAGGTTGATATCCCAAAACACACTGGAAATGAGTGAGCCCTTTTCTGTGCAAACTCAGCCCAAACAAGGTACTACAGTGATGCTGCTCCCGCTCACAATATGACCTGATGTACCAATTCTTGATTTGAGCGCTCTCTATGCCCATTGGACTGTGGGTGGTACCAGAAAACAGACTCACATCTCTTGCAGAATTCAACCTAAACCTGGGAGGTATGTCATAGCAAGGCATGGGGTCAGAGGCTGTATTGGGCAAACAGCTTAGACAACAGGTTTGGAACAAATTGAGAATTTTTCTCTCCTTCCAAGAGATGACAGGGTCATGAGCAGGCAAATATGGGAAACGTAGGATGAGCAGGGACTTAGGAGTGGCAGTGTCGTACAACAAAATCTTTTCACAATGCATGGCCTCAATCTCTAAGGCTAAAAGGGCAGTTCATTGTGAAATGGCTCGCCCAATAGGCCGGCCGTCAATAGCAGTAACATGCAGTGCAGGAACACATGAAACAATGGGAATCTGAAGCTTTTGTATTATCCCCTCATCAATAATATTTAGGCATCTCCACAGTTAACCATAGGACAGGTTTTATAGCACTGACATTGGCCCTTACTTTATTTTGGAGTCGTTGCAGTTTAGTGGGACAGTAAATAACTTTTAGTTAGTATTGGTATAAAAAAACCACATAGAAAGTAAAAGTACATCAAATGAAATGATGTTATTTGTTTAAACTGCTGCCTTCCTCTGTATTGTGTTTGTGTGCTACTTGTCAGAACTTCAGATAGCTCTATAGTGTGAAACACAAATTAACAATGTTTGCTGTGACATTTAAAAATCCTAACGCCTAAAATCGTATAGAAAATGTCTATCATATGTGTTCACATTGAACAATTTAGCTTGTTCTATATGAAGTTCTATATATGGCACACTAGATATTTCTTAATCCTGAAAAGTCATTAATCCTGTTTCACAGCATAGTTAGAAATCACAGTCACGACCCCTCTGCACAGCCTACCTGTCATTACATTTTAAGCTTCAAAATAAAATACATGGAATCAGGACACTTGTGAATTTCTGTTGTATCCTTTGATGTCTTTTGAACAAAATAGCTATATAAAAGAGGGCAGAGACAATTTCTTACACGTAGCTATCTGTGGACGTTTGTAGCTTAAGAAATTCTTTCTCTTCCCCAAATTACCTAACCTCATAAACACTATAGCTACATCCTTTTGAAATACAACAGAATACAGTATCAAGCACTGTATTCTTGCATATATCTAATACTTCTGATTTCCCCCTATATGTTTACCTCTTTCTTTATTACAGAACTAGGTAGGAACGTGTCTCAAAAATAGAGATATTTATCACTCTGTGATAAAGTACAGTAGACTGTGCTATGTTATTATATACTACATTCCAAATCTACTTAATCATCTAACTGAATAATATATTATATTTTAATACACGTCAGGGAAACCATACTGATTTAGTTTTTTGTCACCATACACTCAATGTAAAAATAAAAATGGATAAAAATCAGGGTGCACTGTAGTTCTCTGATGTTATAAAACACATTCGTTTATTTTACATAGGTATTGCTTACTCAAATCTCTGTCACTGTTAACTATTCTGAATTTTCTGACTATGCTGATGAAACAGCTTTTATTTTATTATTGTCTCACAATTTAGTATAGATATGGTTTACAAATGACTGTATAAAATGAAACAGAATGTAAAAGAGATTTTGTACCATATGCACTATAATGGTACTGCTCTATTAGTCAGAGCACCATCATTCAAAGCATTTCACGAATACAGAAGAAAGCATTATAATAACAGCACTTCCCAATAAGGTCATGTTTATGTGAAACTTTATTTTCCAAATGACCATTGTGTTTAAAATTTACTATTCAGCCTTCAAGGTAAAAGCAGCCTGCACTGGGGGAGTCGAGTGGCAAATGCCTTGACCTTAAAGAAAAATAAAGCATTCAAATGGCAGGGTCCTAGAAAAATAAGAGGTGATGAATATAACATTATTTTCCCACAACCCTACTGACACACAGTTATATTTAAAATAGGAGTGGTATGAAAGAACTTCGAACTTTTCTCTTATTTAGTTTAACTCTCAAGTTTCTGGCTAGCTTTTTGAAATGAGTTTTACTTTTTACATTTCGTTAATAGAAACATCCAACACATTTCCCCATTGATTTCATTTTCTTAAAGCCTTGACTTGAATTAACCATCCTTAAATTTCAGATTTAGATTTAAGATTTATTAATCGGTGACTACAGCCCGGGATTTGAACCCGGGACATTCTTGTTATGAAGCAACCATGCTATACACTATGCCATCGTGCCACCTGTTAGGTTATGTAATAAGTGTAATTTACTTTTTTTGTTTCATGCATTGCATGCATTGCATGCTATTATTGCTTTAAGTGATCTTTTTTTAAGTGATTGTTTTTGGCTTTTCAACTATAAACTATTAAACATATTAACATTTAAGACATTTAAGAAGAAAACATTACAAACAGCCAAAACAATTAGATTGAATACGACAATAGCATCAGTTTTGCTCTGCAAAACCAATCAATACTTTGGACAGATGGCTTAAATCCTTACTTATCAGTGTGATCCTGTAAGATCCCTGTCTGACCACCAATTACCACCCAATTCCCTTCAAATGCTATTTAAAGCTTGGTTGTCCTATGACAAAGCCCCAATATCTTGCATTGCCTTGCCACTAAGGCAGTGTTTGAATCAAGCAGCGCTTTTAGTTAGTGTTACTTTGCCATCACAAGATATTTGTGCCACTGTAAAGATGCTTCTATAGTATTGTATTGGCATTTCTGGCACATTTTTTTTATTGTTCTCTGAATGCCTGCTTGGTGGCAAAACATTCTGAAAATGAAAATGCCACTAACATTGAAATATCCGGGCATCATTCTCGAAGGAAAATAAGTGTACAAATATGTAGAAATTAATTAAAACTTTCGGTACAAAGCTTTAGGTAGCAATATGATTGCGTGCATGAGTTTAAATTTCATTAATATATATGTTTGTTTCATTTAATTGAATCTATCTGTAAAGGTAACATTCTAGATAAATCCGTGCTTCAGGCCACAAACTTATTTAGGAGTTCAACATTATATGTCTATATACCCAGCCTTAAGGTCAATTAGTCAACCTACTAGAACACAACCAGGATGTGGTACTGTAAGCGCATAAATCTCACAATTACAATTAGTTCATAGTTTCATGTTGTTTCCATTTTCTACTTCTGACAATTTCTGTACATATACAGGAAAAAATAATGAAATACCAGGTGATGAGCAATATAGTGGCAATAAAACCTGTCAAAACTAAGAGTACAGGGTAATTATTTTACACCCCTATACGTATGCAGTGAAATCCACCAAAATTACCAAGAACAGGCTGTATCTCATATTCCCTTTTTTCAAATGTATTTTTCATATCCAGCCGGTTAGGAGAGCTCAGTTTTAGTTAAAACTCCAATAATTAATTTGGTCATTTATTTAAGTATATTATTATATAAATTTATAGGGCGGCGCGGCGGTGTAGTGGTTAGCACACTCGCCTCACAACAAGGCGATTCCCTGGTCTGGGGTCTTTCTGTGTGGAGATTGCATGTTCTCCCCGCGCTTGCGCAGGTTTCCCCCGGGTACTCCGGTTTCCTCCCACTGTCCAAAAACATGTACATTAGGCGGATTGTTGAGTCTAAAATGGCCATAAATGCCCAGCCATTAGGGAGTAGCCTTAGTGCCGGTCCCAAGCCCGGATAAATGGGAGGGTTGAGTTAGGAAGCGTATCCAGCGTAAAACCCCGCCAAGTCGAATGTGCAGATCACGGATTCGCTGTGGCAACTCCTAACGGCAGCAGCCAAAGGACAAAAAAAAAATTATATAAATTTGTATATACATGAATTCATTATTTAATTAACCAATTTGTTTGGTTTAACTTGTGAGGGGCACAGAGAAGTAGCTCAGCACCAAGAACTTTATTTTAAAACTGAGCTAATGAATCACTACCTCATAGCACAAAAAGTCTCAGTACTGTAAAAGTACAGTAACAGCTGTTCTTATCTGTTTGTCAGTCTCACTTTTACACTTCTGTCTTTTACTTGTGAATAAAACCTGCAGGAGATAATCCTCCTCCAACAGGGACAAAGGTCTCTCCTCTCTTTGAAAAAAAATGATTGCACTCTTAAAAAAGGAACCATGATCTCATTCAGGTAATTTTTCATTCTCATCCTATTCACTTCAAATATGTCTTTGTCCCATTTTTTTCTGCACCTCAACATCTGTTGAACCCACTGCTTATATTTTGCCCTCTGATCCTCCCAATAGTTCTGTTTCACCTTCTGTACCATCCAATGTCTTTGGCCTCAATCACTGTTCTTCAGTCTTTTTCTGTACCTCTTTATCCTTTACAATTACAATTATTACAATTGTATTAAAATGGAAATGAGATTGCCTCACAGTAAGACATTATATTACAAGGAAACATGTTATTACATTACAAAATACATGCTAAAACATGTTATATTACATTATATTAGGTTTGTACATAGGAGTGAGTGTGGCAACCTGTCCAGGATGTAACCCTGCCCTGCCGTGGGATGTACGATGAAATTGGCTCCAGCATACTCCCATGACCCCGAATTAGGGGGTAAGCAAGTTAGAAGATGAATGAATATTATGCTTCTAATTATATTGTTTTAAAGTAGCACAATTGCTAGGCTAGCCATGCTGACAATAGACAGAGTTAGAAATTACAGAGTTACAAAGAGTTTTTGAAGGTGACTGGAGAGGCTTTCGGAATTAAGAGTTCCCAAAGGGTACAGAGATTCAAATCTTATTTGAAGGCGGCGCCTTTTTTATTGAGATGTTAAAAAGAAACTCACTGAAAGCAGAAATCCCAAGAGTTTGACATGGTGCAGTGTTCCATTGGTAAATTAGTCGAGGTCTTTTTTCAAGTGTTACAGTTATTACTGACCTAGAAAAGTGTTCAGTCCTCCATAACCAGTCCAGCTGTGAGGAAGCTACACTTAGAAGAATCTCCTTGCCAAGGATGAAAAATCAACTAGGACAGGTGGAAAGTTCCATAAAGCCCCAGACAGCAGACATTCAGTAAAGGTTAAGGTGCTTATATGGGTTTCAAAGTTACCAGTAAAATATTTGTAAAATGTGTTACGATAATGATTAGGATAAGGGATATCATTAATAATTACAAACATTAATATTTAATAATAACTATTAATTCAACTATTAATTCAATTTTTCAATAGCATGCCGTTTAGTTTCGTCTTCAGTCCCCATTTTGTTTTAATTTCCGTGTGTGAGTGTGATTGTGTGTGAGTGATACCCCTTAACTTGTTATCACTATCAAGGTAGGGGGCTATCTGCTGAGAGGCAGTGGTACACCCTGGACAGTTTGCCCGTATATCACAGGGCGACACATGGACAAATAACCATTCACACACACATTCACTCCTATGGGTCATTTATCCCTGTGTGCTGTGATAAGCACTAGCAGACCCCTGGGACTCCAAGTTAGGGAATAAGCGAGTAAGTATGAATGAATGAATGAATTAATTAATGAATTAATGAATTAATTAATTAATGAATGAATTAATTAATGATATATGGTAAAGACAACATGTGGTGTCTTTAGATGTTAAAGGAAAAAAGCATGAGTAAAAGATTAGCTTGGTTTAAACTAAACAATTTTTTTCATAAAATCACATTAAATATCTCTATGGCGCACAAGTATTTTTAAGTCATATTGTCCAAATACATATTTGATATTGTAGATGAGTGTTTTAATTAAAAGTGTAACTTTTGTTTGAGTAGTGAGGGACTCACACAATAGGGTAGAAATTGTTTCATATAAATCTTATTTCCTGTCTCACTCACTGTCTTGAAGCATTTTTTGTTACAGCGGGGTGTACAGGTCAGGCAGCAGAATCAAACCCAGAAGCAGAATAGTGAGGGACGACTATGGACTATGGAAGACTATTTGGCAAAAAAAAGAACCACAGAAAAGAAACGGGAAGAAAAACATGAAGCAAAACGCAGATTAAAAAACAGGCACAAAAAATAAGCGCAAGTCGAACAAATACAAAAACCGCAAGGTCAGAAAAAAAAAGTTGAGAAATACTGAGATACGAGAAACATTCAATACTTACAGCAACCGGAAAAGAAACAGTCGCCACTATTTAAAGACCAAAAATGTAACTCTGGTGCTCATCTAGAACGGAAACCGGTTCGGAACTGGAAGGAGTAACAGTGGTGGCAGAGCGAGGAGTTACATTTCTAAAACATCTGTCCTCTGATTTGACCGTGAACTTACTCATGTGAACTTTTTGAGAGCTACAATATTTTGTACGGTTCACCTTGACAAAAGCAGGCTCATTATCTCCTGCTCCTATATGGCAATGATGATGGCGGTAGTTTTTTCCTTTCCTGCTTCCGTTATGGGTCGCCATTCAACTTGGCGTGTTTTTACCATGGAGGGTGTTCCTAACGCAACCCTCCCATTTATCCGAGCCGGCACTAAGGATGCACTGTTTTGTGCAACCCCAATGCCTGGGTTATTTAACGGGCAATTTAGACTCCAGAATCCATCTAATGTATAAGTTTTTGGACTGTGGGAGGAAACCCACACAAGCATGGGGAGAATATGCTAATTCAGCACAGAAAGATCCCCGACCCGGGAGTTGAACCCGGGATCATATTGTTGTAAGGAGACCATGCTAACCACTAGGCCCCGATGGTTTGTGGTAAATAAAAATTGTAAACTAGAAACAGGGTAAGTAAGGACTGTATAAACAGGAGTCTGAAAAGTGTTGGGGGCGACATGCCGCCCTGTGTCCGCAGTGGAAATTACATATCATATGGTCATAACTAATTTTTATTTGTCTACTCTGAGCATTTTGTCAAACATTTATAAGAACACAGATCAAACAATATCCAGGCACGTTTTGAGTTAAAGAACATGCCTTTTATTGGGACTGTGCTGATATAATAAAATAAAACAAACTAAAGTCAGACAGTAATAGAATTTCAGTGAACAAATATCTCTTTGATGGCCTAGATTAATATATAATGACATGGTTTTGTGTTTATTTAGTATTTGTTTTGAAGACCATTGTGCACAGGTCCTACAGTGTTTTGTGTCCTTTTATTGTCCACCAAGTTGTATAGAATACATGAAACCAACAACCATCTTTGTAAATTATGTTAATTAAGCAGAGCTGATCTTGACCTCGTTGGAACCCTAAGCAAAATTATGCCAAAGGGTCATCGTGATCTGATTTGTGATCAATGTAAATCATTTGCATGTGCTACAAAGCTAAACTTTTACACACAACCCAAAACAAAGCATAACACATTATTAAGATGCATCAAGATCTTTGGGGTTTTATGTTTTTTATTTAATGTTTCTGCTCATGATTTGTCATGTTTCATGTTTGCATTACTGCTTTATGTTCTTGTACATGTTCTTTGTTTAGTTTCTGTCTTGGAATGTGCATCTATATTGATCAGCATTCTTAGTTTAACATATAAATCAATGCCCTAATATTGCCCTAATAAACATTGAACAGATTATACAACAATAGATTATATAACAATAGATTGTTTAGCAAAACAGACTAAAAGGAAATGTGCATAAATTTAACTTAACTATATTTTATAACGTTAAACTTGGAGCAAAAAGAACCTGTAATTGTTGCAATTGATTCTCATGTATTTTTTTCCCCTCTTTTCATCACCCGAAGTGTAGTTCCACTTCATAGTATATATGTAAGTTCTTAAGTAAGTCTACACTATCTTGATATATACAATACAGTATACAAAATAATGAATGTCATATTAAAATAGTAATTTGGCATCAAGCACGTCACACAGGTCATTAATGTATAATCATTTAACCTTTGTGTTGGATTAAATTCCAAATTTATTTGTACAACATAGGTATAGTGAAATGTTTTTCTTAGCATATCTCACCTTGGAAGGGGTCAGAGAACAGGATGAGCTATGATATAGTGCCCTTGTAGCAGGAAGGGTGGTGGGACTTTCTAGCCTTCCAATCAACTTAGTGCCTTAACCATGATGGCTGGAAAAATCTAAGGAATTCTCATTTTCTATGAAACATGTCCCTTTCCATCTAACTTCTAACTTGTATCTCTGCTGATTTAGCTTAACTAATTAGTGTAAGTTAGGTAGTGTATACCAGATTCATTCATTCAGCACTCAATCCGATGGGCAAAACCCACAGGAAGAACATGCAAACTCCACACAGAAAGATCCATTGTACAGGAATCAAACCGGGACATTCATGCTGTGAGGCAACCTTGCTACCCATTATGCCACTGTGCCAACTCTATATCAGATACTAAAGGAAAACATTTTGTAGTGGAATTAACAACTGATTTCAATAATAATATATTTACTGAAAATATATTAGCCAAAGAGGTTTAATGGTCATTTCAAGCATACATGACAGTGCAGTAAAGAGTGAAATTAATTAGCATTGCTCCGGGACCATGATGCTACATACAAGACCAAATAAGTGCACAGGACAGGTGAAGGACAATACAAAGACAGAGACACCGACAAATAGAATTATAATTAACCAACAATAAAAAGGGGAGACGAATTTCAGTGGCATCTAACAGTCCCAAACTCTACCGACGATGAGCAGCAGTCCGACACCAGCACACCGTTCAGTGTTGATGTTAGCTTAATGGCGCCCGGAACGCTGCCGCGTCTTCATTAAAAGTCACCCTGGTTTGGTGTCCATTTGCTGTGGTATTTAAAACGAATAGCACAATTCTGGGCTTGGAGCGGCCGCTGTGTGCTACTAACGCTCCGTCTACGTAACATTTTATCTTCCTTATTAATCAAATACTTGAATGGCTTAATTATTAGCCCAAGGTCATGTAAAAGAATTCCCATTTTGTCTTGCGTGCATATAAATACTAATTGATTTTCATAGTTCTTGTTCTTTCCCCACCTGTCTTGTCAACTTTTTTAGATTTAGAGGATGCTGTGTTGTTTTGTTTTTTTCGCCTTCTTCTGTGCCTCAGGCTGCTTATTCTGTTGTCTTTTGTTCTATTATAATAGTTTCTCAACTGGTTTCCAACTCATTGGAGAAGAAACCTAATGTTTCAACATGAGCAATTTTTTATTTTTTTTTATTTTACAGTTTTCATGTTTGAAGATCAAAATTGTTGGTTTGTTTAACACAGTAGCATGTGTATATTGCCTGAATAAAACTGTAGCGACTCCGCTAAAATAAATACTACTACTGCAGCTACATTCACATTTTAAGTGTTTATAACATTATAACAGTTGTGCTCTGTTTGTGTGTGTCCCATGAACATGAGTGTCACAATCGTCTCAAACACATGTGAATACATTTTATTTTCAAATGGTAGAGTTTCATTTAAGTTTAGTGAGGACACTTTATAAAACAGTAAATGAATAAATGTAATTGTAAATAAATACTTTACACTTATTAATTATATTCCTAACATGAATGTGTTTGTCTGTAAATGCTTGGCATACAAGTGACAAACAGACATTTAAAATGCAGCATGAAAAAGCTGTGATAGCCATAGGTGACCACAAAGAAACTATTTTTTTCCAGACCACTTTACATAATACTAATTCTTACATTCATTCATTCATCTTCTTAACAGCTTTCCCGGGGATCTGCTGGTGCATATCCCAGCACACATAGGGCGAGAGGCCTGGATAGGTCGCCAGTTCATTGCAGGGCTAATTCATACAGTCTCCTACTATTTCTCTTTTGGCTGTTCAATTCTTTTGAACATTAGGAATTTTTAAACTGTGAGAATTTTTGGAAGGCTATAGCAGTGTGATGATGAAAAGCAAGGAACATATAATACAGAAACCTATAAAAAATATAATTTCAGCCTTTGCCTTTGAATGCACCAATTTAACATTCTGTCAGTGAAAATGCAACTGTTCTTCTGATGCAGGTCAACATTATCTTTTGATAAATAAAAGAAACTCTGTAGTCAAATATTGGTAAAAAGAAAGTGGAAAAAAATCCAAAGACATGCCACATTGCTCAGTAAATGCTGACTAATTTTGTTTATAATGCAGCACTTCCAGTTCACAAATTGCTAACCTATTCCTGTCAAATTGGCCCTATTATCATAGTAAAGGGAAAACATAATAAAACCGAATAATTCAAACACAGCACTTCATTTACTTCGCTGTGTAGGACAAAAATAATGGAACTGGAATTGGGTCAGGTCTTGCCCACAATAAACAGCTCTGGCAACATTGTAGATGGGTAACTAATTGAGATGCATCAAACTGACATTTTAGACGTTGAGAGAGCTAGAAAAAAAGAGCTAAATTATCCAATAAACTGGACCTTGTTTTGCATTTCTCTGTGGACAGATGCAATAGAATTGACCTTCAGATTTACAAGATAATAAGATAAGTAAAATTTGAACATACAAGCCTGAACTCCAAAAATATCATAATATCATCCAAAGATTCAGAGAATCTGAAACAAACTGCGTAAGGGTCAAGGCCAAAAGACCATACTGGATGCCTGTGATCTTCGGGCCCTTAGACGACAATATATCACGTACAGGAATGCTACAGTAATGGAAATCACAACATGGGTTCAGAAATACTTTCAGAAAATGTTGCGTATAAACACAATGACAACGTGCCATTTGTCGTTGTCGGCTAAAACTCTGTAAGTCAAAAAATAAGCCATATCTAAACAGCGCAGACGTTTTCTCTGGGCCAAGGTTCATTTAAAATGAACTGTGGAAAACTGTTCTGTGGTCAGACAAATAAAAAAAGTTTTTTTATGAAACTGGGATGCCATGTCATCCGGACTAAAGAGGACAAGGACAAAATAAATTGTTATCAGTGCTCAGTTCAGAAGCCTAGATCTCTGATGGGATGGGGTTGCTTGAGTGCATGTGTTATGGGCAGCTTACACATTTGGAAAGACACCATTAATGCTGAAAGGTATATCCAAGTTCTAGAACAACATATCACATCCAGATGTCGTCATGGCTGCGTAGGAGAAGCATCCAGGTACTGAAATGGCAAGCTTGCAGTCCAGATCTTTCACCCATATAAAACATTTGCCGCATCATAAAGATGAAGATGCAACATAGAAGACCTAAGACAGTTGAAGTAGGCAGAGGTAGCCTAGTGGCTAAGGTGTTGGACTAATACCAGAAAGACTGGGGTTCAAATCCCACCTCCACCATGCAACCACTATGGACCCTTGAGCAAAATCCTTAACCCACAATTGCTAAGCTGTAAAAAAAAAATAATAATAAAATAAAATAACCTTTGGATAAGAGCGTCTGCTAAATGCCTGTATTAGAAGCCTGTATTATACAAAAAAGGGACTATATTCCTATTCTTAAACTTGTCTCCTCAGTCCCCAGACGTTTGCAATTCAATTTTATTTGTATAGTGCCTTTTACAACAGTCATTGCCTCAAAGCAGCTTTACAGAATGAATGATAAATAGATGAATGATGAGTTTGTCCCTGATGAGAAAGACGGGGTGACAGTGGCAAGGAAAAACTCCTTAGAGTGGAATAGGAAGAACCCTTGAGAGGAACCAGACTCAACAGGGAACCCATCCTCATTTGGGTTGAACAGAAATTAATGTAGAAGTGTGTATGTGTATGTGTAAGTGAAAACAGTTCTGGTGGCTGAAAATGGGGTGATGTCTGAGGTCATCGCGGGAGTGTGATGACCAAGCTGATACACAACGTTCCGTATAAATAGTATTGAGGTTGTAAGATACTGATAGAGTTCAGTGCAGGACAGGACTTCGGCCAAAGTAACCAGCACAGCCTAACTAAAAGGAGAACCAGAGGGAGGCACAGACATGAGGGATCCCTGATATGTAAGGCCACCAAACCCCCACTGAAGACAACTGAGTGATCGGTGAGAGTCTGGAGGACAGCATCCAAACAGCATCGGATCAGCTTAATACTCGATATCTGTGAGTCCCTTCGGTCTGCTCCTTTATCTAAAGAGGACTAACACTGAAATGTCTGACTAAATAAATGGGTCTTTAATCTAGACTTAAATATCTAGACTGTGCCTGATTCTCTGACATAAACTGGTAGACTGTTCCATAACTTTGGGGCATTATATGAAAAAGCTCAGTCCCCTGCTGTAATTTTATTCACATTTGGCACTGACAGACAGCCCGCATCCTTTGAACGAAATGGGCGTGGCGGAACATAGGGCACCAACAGATCACTAAGGTACTGAGGTGCGAGACCATTTAGTGCTTTATATGTTAAAAGTAGAATTTTAAAATATATACAGAATCTCACCGGGAACCAATGCAGCGTTGATAGAACAGGGGTTATATGTTCGAACTAACTGAAGTTTAAGCTTTGCTGGACATCCAGAAAGCAGAGCGTTACAATAGTCCAGCCTGGATGTGATGAAGGCATGGACTATTTTTTCTGCATCCTTTAGTGGCAGAATATTCCTAATTTTAGCGATTTTCCTAAGGTGAAAGAATGCTATTTTAGAAGTATTATCTATATGGGCATTAAATGAAAGGTTACATTAGATTATATTTGATATTAGAATATAAGATCACTCCCAAGTCTTTGACTGTTGCACTTTTTCAGGATTTAGCAGCAGGAAGTCATTAACACATAATTCAAGTTTATCTAACTGACATTCCGCATCTGGTTCAGCTGAAATGTACAGCTGTGTGTCATCAGCGTAACAGGGGAACTTAACATCATGTTTATGGATCAAGTTCCCGAGTGGGAGCATATATAATGAAAATAGTAGGGTACCGAGCACCAAGCCCTGGGGAACCCTATACTTAAGGTGTGAGCACGTCGAGTCGTCGCCATTTAAATCTACAAACTGATTTAACAGCGGTCTTTTAAATAGGACCTGAGCCGTCCTTTTTATACCCACTACCTTCTCTAATCTATTTAGGAGAATGATATGATCTATAGTGTTGAACTAGGAAAGAAACAGTGTGTCTATGCCAAATTTTAAATCAACTTATTTATCTTAAAATTATACATTTTCTCAGTTTAAACATTTGATATGTCATCTATGTTGTATTCTGAATACAATATTGAAATTTGAAACTTCCACGTCATTGCATTCTGTTTTTGGAACTTTTTTGGAATCAGGTTTGTCTTCACTTGAATGTTATTTGATAGAGAAGAATAAACAGGCTAGCAAAGATCTTTTCTGGCAAGTGACTGTAAATGCTGAGTTATGCTGAGTTCTCAAATGTTTTCAGTTATGTTAGGAAGTGGATATGAGAGTTTTATTTGCAACCCTTTTTGAACATGAATAAAATGACCGAAAGCCTGATTCCAAACATCTTCAGTAATTATACTATTCCACTGACGATAGCATAGACATCTCAAATACATTTAATAATGAGAAGGAATAACAAGATAGGATGTGCACAAAGCAAACAGACATTCAAACTTTAATCAACTCTCTACCTATTGGTATGTTTTTGGAAGGGTGCAAGAAACAAAAAATATCATGATAGAAAAGGGATCAACGTGTTACATTCCACACATCAACCCAAGCTCAGGAGCTTTGATTTTAGTATCTCAAAGCTGTGCATAATCACCATATATGTAATTATTCATTTGATGAATGCATAATCAGGTGGTACGGTAATATAGGGGTTAGCAATAACAAGAAGGTTCCAGGTTTGATTCCCGGGCAAAGGAGGTCTTTCTTTGAAAAATCTGCATGTTCTCCCCGCACTTGCGTGGTTTTTCTCTGGATTCCGATTTCCTCCCACAGTCCAAAAACATGTTCATTAGGTTTGATTTGTGACTTTAAATTGCCCATAGGAGTGAGTGTGAGTCTGTGTGTTAGTTTGTCTATGTGTGTCCTCGAGATGGACTGGCAACTTGTCCTTGTCATCTTCTAAGTGGGTTAGAAAATGAACGAATGAATGCATAATCAAAGCAAATAATTCTATCTTTATTATTTATTGTAAAATGTAAAAGAACGCTAAATGAAACTTTAAAAACTATAAGAAGACTATAAGAAGCCTCGTTTAAATTATCTCTTCATAGTCTTCTTGGAATAAATTTAGAAGAGACCATAATAGAATATAATAATCTTTAGTATTAACTTTCATATAACTTTTTCAAGAGATTATGTCAAAAGTTTTAAGAAGAATGGTCAGAAAATCTGTCTGCTGCTAAAAAAAAACTTTTACATCTGATTTTTCTCTTGAAGTCATATGTAATCACATTTTTTAACTTGACTGGTTTTAAATTTTGCTGTGAATGTACTCAATCTTGACTCAGCATACCTGGTGTTAAGGAAATTTATATATTTCTTCCTTCATTTTTAGAAACTGTCAAATCTGCAGGTGTGAGATATGGCTTATAATACACCGGATTGGAGACTCAGTTTAGACATTTTTTGTAATCTTTTTGGACCAACAGAACTTATTTCATTGCAAAAATGTTTTATCAGAGTCATGGGTCTAATAAAACAAAGTTCCTTAGTGACATATATTTATGTGCTTTTCTATCTCATAGATTGTTGTAATTAGTTCCTGTTACCCAATACAAATCTCAAACACCTCTTGCTTTCTTGTTGCATCAGTTGTGGGATGTGCTGCTTTATTTTTCATGTATGCTTGTTTTCTCTCTGATCCAACTTCATAGAGAATATTAAGAACGTCCTGTTTACTTCCAAATAATGACTAGTCCTTTGACACCATCATGTCTTGACTTAAAAAAAGGATTTTATTGTGTCATCTATTGGTCAGCCAGCACTAACAATATTTAATGTGATAGCAAAAGTACAAAATGAGTTTTTTCAAGCTACAGAAGGGGAACATTTCTTACAGCTGTTATTTAGAATTTTTGTAAAGCTTTCAAATTAGTATAGACACTGACTGGAAATAGTTTTTTTTCTGTTTCATTTTACAATGGAATCTTCTGTGAAAGGAATTGATTATAATTGCTAAAGAAATGGCAGCAAATACAAAATGACTTTGAGCACATAGTGTTATTTTCATAAAATATTGCATTCTATTATCAGTGTAATAATTATTACACTCCTCTCCAAATGTATTGGAAAATAGCTTTTTTTTTGCTGCACATTGCAAACAATTGAGTTTGAAAACAGAACATGAATAAGGCAGGGCACATTTCAGATTTCTTTTATTATTATTCGGATTAAGATTATTGTTGGAAGCATCAAAACCCGTGACAATTTTAAACCTTATTGAGGGTTTGATCAAATGGACTTAAATACTGAAATTCTGTCTTTAAACCTTGTGGCACAACATTAACCAAGTTTTTAGAGAGCCTTACACATGACCAGAAGGGGTTTTTTTTGGCTTTGTTTTATTTGCCCCAAAATGAAAAATGCCTTTAAGATTAAAGCTTGGGCTAACCACTTGCAGAATTGTGTGAAAATTACATGGTCCATCTCATTTGATTCCTCTTTAGAATGCTGTCCTCAAGCAAAATAATGACATTGAAAACCAGTGTTCCACCCGTTCCAGAATGGTTGTTTACTGATCCAGTTTTCACATACTTAACCGCTTATCCTCAATTCTAACTTAATTTTAATTTATCTTGTCTTGTAGATTTTAAAAGGCCAAATTGAATGTGTTGTTCCAACTCTGTTAATATTCCATTCTTTTACCTCATAAGCATTGTTGACTGGAAACTAAATTAAGATATCTTTTGCACAAGCAGGTCCCACCTTTATGCCCTTTTAATGTGTATTTTGTTCTTGACCACTTGATGAAAAATACCCTTAATTTGGGCCTACTTCCAAGCTCTTAGTGCACATGCTGTCTAGTAGACATACAAAACATTACCAGAGCTGTTTTTTGCCACAGTAGTTGTGTTTTGACCTTGACTTTGTTTCCTGATTTTTATGGTTTGGCTTGCCTTATATACATGTTTATTATTTTTTGCATCTGTCTTCAATTACAATCAGAAAATAATAAAGCTACAATAACTCTGGTTAAATTGTACTTGAAATCATCAGTTAATTTCCATCAAATAATAAATACGTTTTTAACTTAATTTTAGCATAGAATTCCAATAGTTCACAAGCATTAAAACATTGACAATATTTTATGCATAATTTAGTATGTTTAAACATCATTTATTAAAAACATTAAGAAAGTAGAAAGGATCCAGGGTAAAGAACAAATGTAATTTCCATCAAATCTTTGGGTTGGTAATTTGGGTTATTTTCCAATAGTTACAACATTTTTACTCTTTCAGCAATGCATATGTTTGGGTAATGTAAGGTCTGACCAGTATTTAAGATTGAATGATTCATACTAGTAATTTGTCTTCAATTGAATGCTATTTTCTGAAGAAAAATAACCAGGCTAATGAAGATCTTTACTGGCAAGTGGTTGTTTGTGAGTTTCCTGTGTCAGGAAGTGGATATGAGAGTGTTATTTGCAACCCATTGCTGATATGAATGAAATTCCTGTCATGTTTTAGGCACATATGTAGGCAAATCTTTAGAAAATGGTGCTAAAATTAATTTGTTGAGTGTAAGGGTTATTTTAATGTCCATTACATTTTGCCCATAAACAAATGTGGGTATGGTCAGGAACATCATCAGTTATTCAATTCATTGACCAGCCAGTAATTACATATAAACACAAGCCCAGTGCCTTTTAGTAATCTCACATTCAGTGTGATAGTGATGCTGAAGGTATAATACATAACACTGTGCCTTGAGTAAAAATCTAGAAATGTTCTCCTTTAGGAAATCAAGTTTGTCTAAACACTTTGGTAAACTTGATGTCAAGGCCCTGAAGGCTGCCAAACAGTACCTTTAGTAAACACCTTGAGTCCTCCCAGGCCAGGGAAGCCAGTGGCCTCAAATGCAAGACATTATTGCAAGACTTTGATCGTGCAGAATAGATTGGACCTCAGGGAAAAGCCCTTGGGTTTTAGACACCACTGTAGCAGTCGCAATTGCAGTAGGCCAAAAGGTCACACCAAATGCTGCCGCCATAAGTCCTAATAGCCACTGAAACTGACAGTGAAGGAATTCCCCTAAAACCTCTAAAATTCTCTCTAAACCCCGGCCGATGGATATGTGCAAGAAAGTTAGCGGATGATACTCAAATTTGATTTTGTAAAACATTCATCAGAAGTTTCCATTCTGCCTAGAGTCTACCAAGAGGATTAGCATCTTGAGGCTGACCTCCAGTATATCTGTCTAAAGCCTGCATATAAACCACCCCCAGGTAGCTACAAGTGTCCGAAATAAAATGGTTCCTGATTAATCAGATTACACACGTGCCTTAGGGCAAAGGTTATAAAAAGGTCCAGTTCCTATAGGTGCACCATTACACCACTTTGACCAGCTCCAACATTGAAGTTTGGCTCTATTCTGAAGATGCTTTCCAGTATCTCATTTGGATATGCATTCAATTGCATAAATAGGTGTGTAGGTGTTCCTAATAGGTTTTTGATAAATGTATAGAAATGTAATCACAATGAGAACTGCCTCATCACTTGAATTACCAAAATGTAGTGTTTTTAATTAAGGTCTAAAAAGTACTGCTTTTATTTTGTTCTGCTACTGCATTATCCCTTTTGTCTGGTAGACAATGATGTCAGTCAACCTCGCAAAGCTATTTTCTACTGTCAATAGGACAGAACTCCTCCAATCCCAATAGTGGAGAACAGATTAAAGTGTGACTGAGGTGAATGCAGCTCAATTCTACTGCTAAAGTACTAGAGTCTTGACCAAACAATCACCCCAGAGAAGCATGATAAATAAATTAATTCTTTATAAAATATAACAAATCTGGTTAAAATGCATATTTGATGCTAGCTGAATGTTGAGACCGGGTATCAGACCTTTGCAAATAATTTCACGCAAATTATCACGCAAATTTAAGGCACTGACCACATGAATAAATAACTACTTATTTACTATAAGCATTTCATTCTCTTAAATTCAAGCATGTGTACTGCTGGTGAAGCAGTAAATAATGACAGTGGTTAAGTGGTTTTGCCAAGTAGGATGTGATCCTGGATTAACATTTAACATTAGCCTTGAACAAGAAGTGGTGGCTTTGGGGACAAGGAAGAACTGGGCTCAAGTTCGCCACTGGGTCCTTGAGCAAGACTCTTAACCGTTCCTGCTCTAGGGGCGCTTTACAGTAGCTGGGAAGTGGTGGCCTAGTGGTTAAGGTGTTGGACTAATAACAGAAAGACTGGGGTTCAAGTCCCACCTCCACCAAGCAACCACTGTGGGCCCTTGAGCAAAGCCCTTAACCTGCAGAAGTTGCTCTTGTAAAAAATGTAAATTAAAAAACATTTTACTATATGTTGTACTGGGTATAATTATGTATGTGACAAATAAATTTACTGACAATGATGTTTATTGTATTAACACTGGAATGATAAGTTGAAAATAGACTATATTATATAAATATTTACAATAGTCAAATTTAGACTGTATTAATTATAATGAGTAGGCGGCGCGGTGGCGCAGTGGATAGCACAGGTGCCTCACAACAAGAAGGTCCCAGGTTCGAATCCCGGCCGGGAT
>JAOTRA010000039.1:3788618-3807707 GCA_026260255.1 Pseudolaguvia tuberculata | reverse complement strand
ATATAAACGATCTGTAATTATTTAAGTTAATACAACTCAATTCGATTAATTAGTTACAACATTCGGGTTTACAGTGTATCTGTTTAACTCAAATGAAGGCTTATCCCCAAACATCTTTTGACCCTCAAAACTGATAGAGGTGTAAAGCGCAGGACTCTCAACCTCTTATTTGATGTATGTCCTGCAATTTCCTTTTACCAAATTACAAAGATATATTTCATCCCTGTGTGATGTGATGAATATTTGACATGATTTACAGATCTGCAGATTATGGAGATGGTAATAAAAGACTAAGTAAAGTCCTGGATTTAGTTCTACTGGATATTTATCCTGCAGCAGGGTGAATAAAATTAAAAGAAAAATAATCGTGTGAAGCATTTAATATAAAGAGAGACCCGTTGATGCAGTCAAAGAGCTTTACACTTTGTGGTTCCACCCTAAACTGAAGACAGTGTTTTTCCTGTCTTTATCCTGTCTTTCTACAAGTTTTCCAGTTGCCTTCCATTTATTCCAGTAGATACAAAATTAATCAAATTCCAAATGAATTCCAGTAGATACAAAAAAAGTTAACAATATGAAAATATGTAAATGCTTGTAAATAATACAGCAGTACAAGGGACTTTCATCCAAACAAAGCAGCTTTAAAAACAGTTATAGACAGGCTGGCTTGTGCCATCAGAGAGGCAAAGTATTATTTGCTTTGTTTGAGTCTCTTGACTTAAGCAGTGCATGCACCTCTGCAGTCATCCATGGCTTCTGGTTGGGTTATGTGATGATGTTCTTGGAGACAGTTACATCATAGATGCACTTGCTGATGTAGCCAGTCACCAAAAAATTGTACTCCTTCAGGTTGATGTGGTCACCATTGGTAGCAGATATCTTTACAGACATCTTCACCAGCTCTCCCTGAGCAGCACAGTGGTTTAACCCTGCCTAAAGTCCACCACCATTGTCCCAGGGACAAAAAATCTACAGAGTCCGGCCTAATGACTATCATCCCGTTGCACACGCATCCATCATCATGAATTGCTTCAAGCGCTTGTCAAGAGGCACATAAAGAATATTCTGAATATTACTGGACCCCATGCAGTTTGCGTATCTTCTCAACCGCTCTACAGACATGTCATCACCACCGCCCTACATCTTGCACTCTCATCTGGGCAATAAAGACACTTATGTATGAATGCTGTTTATAGACAATTCAGCATTCTACACAAAACTTGCTTAGCAACTGAGACAAAAGCTGAGCCTGCTTGGCCTAAACACCTCCCTCTGTAACTGTTTCCTGGATTTCCTGACTGGGAAACCTTAGTCAGTCCGAATCGTGAACAGCACCTCCAGCACAACTACACTGAATACTGGAGCTCTGCAGGGCTGCATACTCAGTCCACTGCTGTTCATCTTGCTGACCCAAGACTGTGCAGCAATGCAGAACTCAAACCACATCAAGTTTGCTGATGACAAAACCCTGGTGGGTCTAATCAGCAGGAATGATAAGTCAGCATACAGAGAGGACGTACAATATCTGACAACTTGTTGCATAGCCAACAACCTGTCTTTTAACATAGACAAGACGAAAGAGATGGTTGTTGACTTCAGGAGATCAAAGAGTGACCACTTTCCATTTAACGTTGACAGATCCCAATTAGAGATTCTCAAGAGCACAAAATTCACCTGTCAGAGAACCTCAGCTGGTCACTCAACACCAGCTCCATCACCAAAAAAAGCCCAACAGCATCTCTGCTTCCTGAGGAAGCTGAGAGAACACACCGCCCACTCCCCATCCTTAGCATGTTCTACAGAGGGCCAAGGGACTATAGAATGACAAACGCACACCCCTCACACACACTCTTTTCACTCCTGCCGTCTGGCAAAAGGTTCCGAAGCATTTGGGCCCTCACAACCAGACTGTGTAACAGCTTCTTCCATCAAGCCATTAGACTCCTCAACATAGAGAGGAGCTGAGAGGATGGACACAGTCTTTCTCTCATTAACTATCTCATTGCTAGTCTTTTGTCTTTGTGTTATTGTCTTTGTCTATTGTCTTTGTGTTGCACTAGTTCTATGTCTGCGCTGTACTTAATTGTCTGAATGTAGTGCCAAGGTCCCAGACAAACGTCTCATTTCACTGTATACTGCTCTGTATATTACCCAGTAGTAATGCAGAAGTCCCCATAGTGCCATTAAGGCTTGAGACTGACTTCTGGAATATCTTGATTTAACCATCCAGCTTTCTGAAGAAGATTCCTGGGCAGGGGCAAAACATTTGGAAATTGAGCCTTTAATCTCTACTTTTTGATTGGTTGTTAATGGGTCATAGATTTTTGAAACAGGCTCTAAACACTTGAGGCAGGGCATAATATCATCACAATATAAGTTCTGTATACTAAAATAGAGTCTCCCCCACAAGGGTGGGTCCAAATGGTTCAGCCTTGATGAACTTCTACTTTCACCTGGAAGTTCAACAAGGTAGGTACCTCTGCAACATTTCAGATTGTCTCGTAGCCTCTTGAAAACCCTTTGAATAATACCAGTTGAATAATTTATCTGGTAATTGAGGCATTCAGTTGGTTAGAAGTTATAATGACCACCAACTATTCATCCGCTGGAGAGCATTTACATCCCTCTGGTACATACACACCTTCTTGGAGGATGACATCTGAAGTTGGACATCTCTCTAAGGAGAAGAATCCACGGAGTGGACCTTCTAGACCAGTTTGAAGCCCACTGAGGTAGTGGTTGAGGAGCAAGATAAGGATAGGCCATTCTTATATTTCTCTGGTAAGTCCACAGAGAGCTCCAAGAAATCAGCTGCAGCATCTGACTGCTTTAAAGATACCAATACAAATGCGTTGCACGTGCATTTTTAAGTGCCTATTTTCAAGCCCAGACTGTGTATGCTCTACTTCCTGGAAGCAAACAGACTGCAAGTGTGTATCCCCGTCCAAAATGCACTGCCTATAAATCTTGCCTGTTGCCAACTTTTTTCTCTTATTTGAGTTTTATTTTGATATACTTAAAAAAATTTTTTTTTGCATCTCACATCTTAGTAAGTTGGGGGTCAGAGCGCAGAGTCAGCTATTGTATAACGCCCCTGAAGCAGGAAGGGTTAAGGGTCTTGCTCAAGGACTGAACAGTGGCAGACTTGAGCCAAGGTCTTCTTTGGCGGTGGTGGGACTTGAACCCTCTTCCTGGTCAACCGATCAACAACTCGGCACCTTAACCACTGAGCCACCACTTTCCCTTATTATCTCAAACATACATGCTTAAAGGCAAAGGATATACCGTTCTAACAAAGTTGGGCATTTCATTACAGGACAGCAAATATCATGAGCATATTTGCAGGTACAAAATGTGTTTTGTACACACATTTCACATAAGTTTAATATTGCTTATGATGTTTTTGACTTTAGACTACAAAAGACCTTTGTAGGTGACTCTGCATAACACAGTTTCCCAAATGCTCTAAATGTGATTGTCAACGTCATCTTGGGGAGAAAAATGAATAGATGTATCTTCATTTGATTTGCACTTGTTCTCCTTGCATTCTGATTGCAGTTGTAAACCTGGGACTGCAGATAAATAGAGAAAATGCTTGATTTTAATCATTATTATGGAACATTGCCTTGGCTTTAGTTTACTTATTTCATTTGGAAAAAAGTTGTATTTTATTTATTATAAGACAATCTAGAAGAATTTTAGATACCAGACAATAGCAATACCAGACTATTGGTCTTCTCTGTATTTTATTTGCCATGCAGACACATTATTGAAATCAGTACTAAAGAAAGACAAATACAGCATGCTTTCTGAAACAGGGCATCAATAGAGCAAGAAAATAGAAGGTAAACCACATCCTCCGTCTCTATCATTTTTAGACAAATGAGAGAGTGCCTAAAAGAGCACAGGAAAGCATATAATTCGTCTCACTAATCTAAAGGTTATCATTAAGACAGATGACAGATGCCTGCAGACCACTGCCTTAGCAATACATTACTTCACACCAGGGGAGAGGCATTTGATTAAAGACAGTCTAAAAAAAGTTCCCAAAGCAGTGGAGACACATGTACAGGCATCAGGGAATATAAGTTGTGATTGAGATTTGACAGATGACTTTACTTAACAACAGCTTTGAGAAAAGAATTCTGCTCATACAGCATAAGATTCCTTCTTGTTTTAACAATTGATAAATGTTGTTGCAAGCTTTACTGCAAATAAATTTTTATTTGAATATTTAGTCCAATCCTTACTAAATCACTAAATATTTACCATTGCTGAGGATCTCTGTAAAGAAGCAGACTAGGCCATGCCCCTTCCCTTAGCGTCGTCGTCCTGGAAACCAAATGGTTTCAATATGATGACGCATTATATAAGGCGACGTGCCGGTATGCGCGTTATTGTTTACATGTATGGACTGTTAACCCAACGAGCATTGCTTGATAAGAGAACTGCGTGTGGACTTTGGTTACAGTGAAGCCGTTCAGTTAAGTGTGTGTTGCCCGCTGTGGACTTTCGTTACCCTGACGGCGCTCAGTAAATGTTTTGATTTCCACTTCCTTAGCAGTTACTCCTTGTTTGTTTACTCTGGGTCTAGTTTCTCTTTGAGTTTTCCACTTTGTTAATAAAGCATCACCGCAACATGGATCAGCTTCCTCGCAGTCCATTACAGAATAACTCGCCAATTATGGATCCAGCGGGCTGCGCTAAACTGATTTCTGGAATTAAACCGTTCTCTGAGAAGTTTCTTTCGACACAGCTAGCTGCGCTAGCGGATGAACCGGCTAGTTCGGTTACGGATCAGCTCACCGGCGCTATCCGCCTGCGAACGCAGACACTGAAGGCGATAGCAGGAGAACCAGAGCTGCTCATGCACCTGTTTGCTACCCCATCACCTGTGGAGTGCCCCGCCCTGCCTGACAGCTTTAATGGTAATCCCGAACTGTGTGTGCATTTTATAGAACATTGTCGGGACTATTTTCGTTCGTGGTCACAAGCATTCAGTAATAAACGCTAGAAGTGTGAGCTATTGCTAGTGCTCTTGAGTGATGTGGCCTTGTTGGTGGTAACCACTGTGTGGGACTTTAATTAGCGGCTACATGAGGATGTGGACAACATGCTGTCATGGATTTCAGTGTTTTTTTTCACTGTCCTCTGTAACTGTGGTCAATCCAGTGGGGGACAAGAGGATGGTTATAGTGGTGATGTCTAGGTGAACGAGGTTTCCCATGTGTGGAGACCCCGCCTAAGGTCTCATGTATCGGACCCTCAGCTAGGGTCAACTGAGCTAGCTGGGTTACCCCGACCGCTTTAGCGCCACCGGTGTCTGGGGCTTCATTCCCTGTGTCTGCTTCACCAGAGCCCTCTGTGTCTTCTTCACCAGAGCCCTCTGCGTCTGCATCGCTGCCGTCTTCGCCAGCCGCTGAACCCTCGCCTTTGTCAGCCTCTGAACTCTCGTTTCGTCAGCCTCTGAGTCCCTCGCAGTATCTCCATCAGTGTCCATTTCAGTGTCCCCTGTAGCACCCACAGAGATTCCCACGTTGGAGGCTAGGGAGCCTCGTTTCATTCTTATGGAGGACTGGAAGCCTTGCCCTGACCCTGCCCCACACGGATTATGCACTATTGATGGACTAGGATCTCCTCTGTCTCTTCTGTGCACAGTGGGCTGACTACCTTTTTTGTCTTCACTAGTGTCTTTAAAGTTTAGTTTGGTTACTGGTTTTTTGAACCTCAGCCCGGGGAATATTGTTCATGTTTGTGTTTTATTTTGATGTCCTACCACCACTTTCATCAAGCTTTCCTTGCTGTTTGTTGGTTGTGTATGTTTCTCTTTGTAAATTTTGTTTTGTGTTTTGGGGTTTGGTAGGGTTGTTTTTTTTGTTTGCGCTTGTGGACACCAGGAGGCATCCTTAAGAGGGGGGGAGGTGATGTAAGGATGCAGACTAGGCCACGCCCCTTCCCTCAGCGTCATCCTCCTTGAAACCAAATCGTATATAAGGCAATGCGCCGGTATGCACGTTATTGTTTACATGTATGGACTGTTTACCCGATGAGCATTGCTTGATAAGAGAACTGCGTGTGGACTTTGGTTACAGAGAAGCCGTTCAGTTAAGCGTGTGTTGCCATTCGTTCGTTCATTCATCTTTTTACCCGCTTATTCCCTAATTCTGGGTCACCCTGGACGGGTAGCCAATCCATCTCAGAGCAACACATAGACAAACAACCAACCATTCAAACACACATTCACTTCTAGAGAATTGACCTAATCTGCATGTTTTTGGACTGTGGGAGGAAACCGGAGTACCTGGTGGAAACTCATGCAAGCCGGGAGTACATGCAAACTCTGCACAGAAAGATACCGGGAATCAAACCCGGGACCTTCTTGTTGTGAGGCAATCGTTCTATCCACTACACCACGCTGCAGAAATCAATCAATTAATCAATTAATTAACAGGCTTTAATGAAAATTCTTGTTTTCACAAAGATGTTTGCTCAACAATCCACAACACTGAATTGGAAAATCTAAAGCCAAAAATGTGGAAACTAATAAATAGAGAAACTTTTTAACATTTATTTGTATAACGTCTTTCACCAAATTGCCTCTTAGCAAGAAAGTTCCATGTTCTGCTCAAACACCTGTCAGTTATTGACCATGTTTATTTGTGTCTTTATATTATCTTAAACTAAGCAGGCTGAACAATATATTCATATTGCAAATATGTTAAATATACAGAAAACATCTCCATTTGTAATTGGTACCAAAGCTGATTTAGGCAACTTGGAGCAATGAGGATGGCTGATGCCCTTTTCCCACTGAACTCGTTCTGCAACTGGCCTTCATGACATAGGCAGAATCCCGCTAAGGGACCAAGGAGCAGGGCACTAGTAACAAGCACTGACATTTATAACAAGTAAGTCTAGTGCTTCTCCTCAAAGTGGTATCTTTGCTGCTCTCAAGGACCACCCTTGTCCAAACTATGGTTGTGTGACTGAGAATGTACACTACTCTGATTGACCACAAACTATTTTAAGTGCAAACTAATAAACATTTTTGCATCCACAGCCTGTCGCTGATAGGTGTGTTACAACTACAACCTGTTATGTTACCAGTCCCAAGTGCACTCCCCCTTTGTACATATCCGGTTCAAGCAGTGGACTCAGAGCTTTGATGCATGTTAAGACGCATGTTGCGCAATTCCATATGACATACTGCTGACATAGACATAATAATGCCTGAAAGCCCCTGAAAGGTTTCCAAGCAAACCGATTTGCCCAGACTGAATAGACTCATGGTGAAAGAAAAAGCCAGTCTGTACTTTGGGCAGAGGCAAGCTACAGATTTTCCACTTATTGCTACCAAGCATTTTGCCCAAGTGATTGGACAATAGATGCAAATTGCTTGGGAGAAATAAACGAAAAAATTGGTGCCTGTCTTCAGGATAGCCATGGCTTGCATTGGCGCTGCCTTCAGCTTTTTCAGCCAGCTGTGCCATCAATACAGTGTTTTGCCCGATTGACATAGGAAAGCATTACTGAGTAACGCTTATTGTGGCATAGGACATCAGGGAAAAACACATCAATGTCCAAGATCCAGAACTGGAACTATAAGCCAGAAACTCAGGAACTAGAAAGCTTTTCCTATGGGTCTGAGTTCCCCATGCCACTGGAGAAATCACACTTTGTATTCATACTTAAAAGCTGACAAAGACATGTCCTCCCGTTTCTCTCTCCGTCTGAAGGAGACATAGCTCCAGTGGCACCTGAAAATGAGATGATCTAGGTGGAACACAACAGGTTGCTAGTGGAAAGTGATTCTGGGTGCCACATTCTGGTAAGTCCTAAGCACATTTGCCAACAGGCGGGCCAGCAGGTCATACTGATGATTCAATCACTGTCTGTCCTGCACAGGAAACAAAAAAAATTTTTTTTTTCTTCTGGAATATTTGCATAAAAAAGAAGATGGTTAAGAATTTTTTGCTTGTGTAGCTATAAAAGGGAATAATATAATGTTTGTAGTATTAAGTTAGTGAAAGCTATGAGCATTTTCTTGTTCTTAAACATCAACTTATAACAATAAATCACTGCTTTTCTGTATTAATAAAGT
Organism: Pseudolaguvia tuberculata; assembly: GCA_026260255.1. NCBI lineage: Eukaryota > Metazoa > Chordata > Actinopteri > Siluriformes > Sisoridae > Pseudolaguvia > Pseudolaguvia tuberculata. The sequence goes on along the minus strand of JAOTRA010000039.1, from coordinate 3,799,606 downwards.
ATTTTCTTTTTAAAATGACATTTTATAACCTCAAAATGATAACAATATGAAAATGCTATTATTATAATATTTTTATTATTACATTTTTAATTAGTTATTAATTAATTTTACAACTTTAGTATAACATGTGTCCCTTTGCGCCACCTGGCGGTAGTGTCGCACACTAACGCACAAATCACATTGACACTGTCACGCACAGCTGACATTATCACATTGTCAACTACTGTATTGTCCATATATAGACTGAAACATGTATGTACATTTTCCAAAAGTAACCTATAAAGAAAATCTAGGCATGCTTCTGCTTTTTTCTGGTTTTACTTAGAAGCAATATGTGGGATCACACACAAACACAAAATGCATTACAAGTTGACACTCTGAGCTTTTCAGAATGCGGCTTCATATTTACCCTATAAATCTAAAGCCGATATGAGGAAACACCATGGTAGAGATGCAACTCCCATCCTCCTTTCAACAAAAAACACTAAGCTTCTTAGGGATTAACTCTGCTGGGTTAGACACTCACTAAAAGTGTCAGAGAAAAATTGAAAAGAGAGGTAACAGGAAACTGCTTTAGGTCTGGAAGGCACTCCTAAAAAGAACTAGCAGAGGTCAAATACATAATGAGAAAAGAACTATGAGATGGAAATGAAGCCAGAGATGTGCGAATTCAGGCGCAAACTAAATTAGAGAAAAGGTAAAAGTGAGGACTCTGCTCTTTCCTCTCATTATTATTAGTTCCATTTAGGTAGATGGGAAAACAGTGTAAAGTACTGAAACGTGTTGTATCCGCTTCATTGCGATGACTGAAAAAAGGATATAAAAATACAAATCACAAAACCTCCCACTCACTCTGTATAAGCAAAGCCTTTCATTCCCTTGATGTGTAAAATAAAATTTCCAGCATTTTTTTTGAATAAGTGCACTGAAATTTTTTAAATAATATGCTTTGCTATGATTTCAGCACTACAGTATTATGCTTAAGGTCATGGTACTTAATACCATTTTGTTATGGTAAACATCTGGTAAACATTTGACAGGAAAAAAAATAAAGGGAAACATGAGCAAAGCTCTTAGTTGTTCAGTTTTATTTCCTTTTCCTGCAGCTGCTCTCGTTAGGGGTCGCCTTTTTACGCTGGATGACCTTCCTAACGCAACCCTCCAATTTATCGAGGCTTGGGACCGGCACTAAGGATGCACTGGCTTGTGCAACCCTAATGGCTGGGTTTTTATGGACAATTTGGACTCACCAATCCACCTAATGTACATGTTTTTGGACTGTGGGAGGAAAACCAGAGTACCTGGAGGAAACCCACACCAGCGTGGGGCAAACATGCAGACTGAGACCAGGACCCGGGACCTTCTTGTTGTGAAATGCAAATGTGCTAACTTACAGCGCCGCCATTAATTGTTCAGTTTTATAAAATATATAAATGTAAGTTAAGGGTACCTGGGTACCTGGACAAATGCTATAGATGTAAATTATTAAAATATCCCTACTTACACTATGAATATATGTAGAAGTGTGTAGTAGTCATCCCAAACAGAGAAAAATAATACATTTATAAATAAACCATAAGCAATATAATTTTAAAGAAAATCAGTCTGCCTTTAGACAAATCCCACCCTCTTGCAGTATAATTAATTCCATTATTTTTGCTACAAAAGGTAATTAGCACTTGTTCACAAGCAGGCCAGTAAATCAGAAGCCAGTTCCATTGTTGGCTATAATGATGCAAGGGACCAATTTAAAGAGTCAAGTGTTATTTTTCTTTTGTTCATTTTTTTTTTTTTTTTTTTTTTTAAACTACATTTGGTAGTAGTAGCACTGAAATGAAGGTGAATTCTTTTCTCCTCAGACTTTCTTTTATTCAATATGGAAGTGCTTCTTTGCACTATGTCTCAATGTCCTGAGCTGTCATACCATTATCGACTGGAGGAAAAGAGAAAGAGATGAAGAATCAGTACTTAGCAGGTCACATGGTGTCTATGACTAATTCATGATAGCATAGCTTCCTTAGTTGCTCATCAGCAGGAATGACAGGAAATTGTGGCATTGGAGAGGAATGAAATAAGGGGCACTTGTTAAAAATCTGATAACAGAACAAAGGAAATTGATGTTGCTGCAGTCAGATAAATAACCACATATAAATTAAATTGTATTGAAAAAAAGAAACATGATCAATCAGCTTAATAAAAACTCTACTCTGTGCGGCGCGGTGGCATAGTGGTTAGCACGGACGCCTCCCAACAAGAAGGTCCTTGGTCTTTCTGTGCGGAGTTTGCATGTTCTCCCTGCATTTGTGTGGGTTTCCTCCGGGTACTTCGGTTTCCTCCCACAGTCCAAAGACATGCAGATTATGTTGATTAGTGAGTCTAAATTGTCCATAAGAGTGAATGTGTGTGTGAATGGTTGTTTGTCTATGGGTTGCACTGTGATAGACTGGCGACCCATCCACCCCTACCTCTCGCGCTATTTGAGCTGGGATAGGCACCAGCAGACCACCGTGGCCCCGAATTAGGCATTAAGCGGGTAAGAAGATGAATGAATAAAAACTCTACTCTCACACATACACTTTACTTGATCTTTACTCCCTAATTATTGAGCATTTTAAGAAAATTTTACAAACTTTACCCACTTCATCAGTTGGGCCTACATGAAACCAACTAACATTTTGTAATCAGATAAATTGATGTTATTTTTTCTTGCGTAGATTTTGGAAAGAGACATACAAATTAAGAGTCTGAGCTCGGAGCCTCAAATACCTCAAAAAGGTCTTGCGTTCCTTTTGCTGTGTGACCAGCAGAGAAGAAGAGTAACAGAAGGAGTGGTGGAGAAGACCTGCAGGAAGAGATGAAGAGCTGATCTATAAACAGGCATGCTGTAGTAAGAGTCAAAACAGGCGGTGAGCTGTGGAGAACAAATGATGCCACTGTCAAAAGGGTTTTCTCGTGGGGGAAAGCAGATGATCTTTTACCATATCATTAATCCCCAATGTTTCCCAAACTATCACCAGCCTTTATAAAGTCTGTGCTGGAATCTTTTCCACCTAAGAAAAATTCTGCCATTAACATTGGTAGCCATTTGATATTAATTTCAGAAAATAAGTATTTTATTAGTTTATTATCAAGGTGGTGCTCTCTTGCTTTTTAGTGGTTTAAAAAGAACTAGCTGTAGTTGTATAGCAGTGCCTGCAATAACAATCCCATCTGCTCAATGCTGCCTGAAGTAGATCTGTAATATCGTCATTTCTTTAATATTGTACCTTCATTATTGCTCTGGTAATAATCTCTGCACAATATGACATTTTTTGTGGGGATTAAGCAGATATCTTCTTGTTATCTACAAACCTGATTCCAAAAAAGTTGGGACACTGTAAAAATTGTGAATAAAAACAGAATACAATGAAGTGGAAGTTTCAAATTTTAATATTTTATTCAGAATAAAATATAGTTAACATATCAAATGTTGAAAATGAGACATTTTGAAATGTCATGCCAAATATTGGCTCATTTTGGATTTCATGAGAGCTAAACATTCCAAATAATTTGGAACAGGTAGAAAAGTTAAATGTACATATAAGAATCTGCTAGAGGACCAAGTTGCCACTTATTAGCTCAATTGCCAACAATTGGGTATTAAAAAAAAACTCTCACAGTAGCAGTGTCTCTCAGAAGTCAAGATGGGCAGAGGATCACCAATTCCCCCAATGTTTCTCAGAGAAAAATTGCAAAGAGTTTGAAGTTATCATTATCTACAGTGCATAATCTTAACCAAAGATTCTAACCAGAGAATCTGGAAACAATCTCTGTGCGCAAGGGTCAAGGTCGGAGGACCATACTGGATGCCCGTGATCTTTGGGCATTTAGACAGCACTGCATCACATACATGAATGTTACTGTAATGGAAATCACAACATGGGTTCAGGAATACTTCAAGAAAACATTCTTGATGAACACAATCTATCTAAAACTCTATAGATCCAAAAAGAAACCATATCTAAACATGATCCAGAAGTGCAGATGTTTTCTCTGGGCCAAGGCTTATTTAAAATAGACTGTGGCAAAGTGGAAAACTGTTAGTCAGACAAATCAAAAGTTCTTTTTGGGAAACTGGGATGCCATGTCATCTGGACTAAAGAGGACAAGGACAAAACAAGTTCAGCGCTCAGTTCAGAAGACTGCATCTCTGATGGTATGAGGTTGCATAAATGCGTGTGGTATGGGCAGCTTACACATCTGGAAAGTCACCATCAATGCTGAAAGATATATCTACAACAACATATGCTCCCAGCCAGATGTCGTCTCTTTCAGGGAAGACCTTGCACTTTCCAACATGACAATGCCAGACCACATATTGCATCAATAGGCTGCGTAGGAGAAGGATCCGGGGACTGAAATCGCCAGATCTTTAATTCGAAACCTGTATTAGACAAGAATGGGACAACTTTCCTATTCCTAAACTTGTCTCCTCATAGTCCAGACCTTTGCAGACTGTTATGAAATGAGTGAGTCCATGTTTTTGTTAGATCACATCCATACATATAAATGTAATTAACTGCCTTCTCAACTTCTTTGAATTGAACTTAAGACTGCTCCATGTCCAAAAACTCCAGCGGACATGATTTATGATCTTAGTAGTGGGATTATCTGCACATAACAAAAAACACAATAGCATGGCCAGACTGTCTTTCCCAAAATAAATCTGTTTAATTGCTGCTTCTAATTTCCTATTTGGCAAACTTCAGATTGTGCAACAGCAGGACACACAGCAGTGGGCCCTTTAGAACAATTTAGCATGAAGCTGAGTGTTCTGAAGTTGTCAAAAATAGATAGATTTAAAGAGCTTTGCTATTGAAAATAACGGCAAACCTGCATGTGAAACTCCCTCTAAAGGTGAGATTATTTGTATATAAACTACAAAGCAAATATATTAAGTTCCTATTCTGTAAACGTTTTAAAAACAATCAAATGAATTGGTACGATTTTTGTCTTAACTTTGGTCTTAGCCGATCATGTGTGTATGTGTGTGTGAATAGTTTCCATAGAGATAAGTGAACATACCTTACGGATTTGAAAGGAAATGAGACCTCCTACCATCTGAGCCTCAAGTCAAGGCATCAAGGAAACAGTCAGCTGGTGGGAGAATGGTCAGTGGAGCTCAAACCTCCAGACAGGCATATTATCCACAGCTAATTAAACTCTGGTCCTGCACATATGAGCAAGTGCCATTTCACCTCATCTCCCCTCCTCTCGCATCTCTGCTGTTGTGTGATTAACTTTAGGGAGTAGCAAGATGATCTGCTCACACATTTACCCAGCCTCCTACAGAGATGAAAACACTCTCTATACAAATTTTTGAACATCCAAAACTCATACTGTTTCTCTGCTTCACTATGTTCCCATGTGTGTGTGATTGTGTTCGTCTGTCTCTTTGTGAAATAGAATACATTTAAATGAAATTTAATGACATACCTTTTTTATAAACAGTTATGTGTCCTACCTGAACTAAACCACAAGTTTTAATATTATGGATTATACAAACCAGAAAATTTGGGACACTGTACAAATTGTAAATAAAAACAGAATGCAATGATATGGAAGTTTCAAATTTAAGTATTTTATCTAAAATACAACATAGGTGAGATATCAAATGTTTAAACTGAGAAAAAGTATCATTTTAAGGAAAAAATAAGTTGATTTTAAATTTCATGGCATCAACAAAAAGGCCCTGTTTACCACTGTTTGGAATCCCCTCTTCTTTTAATAACAAACGTCTGTGGATTGAGGAGACAAGTTGCTCAAATTGCTAGGAATAGGTATGTTGTCCCATTCTTGTCTAATTGTAAGGAAGCTGACTGGGCCACGCCCCCTTCCGTAGCGTCGTCGTCCTGGAAACAAAATGGCTCCAGGGCGATGAAACATTATTTAAAGGGACACACAGGTATGCGTGTCACGAGTCATTGTTTTTGTACGGACTTCAGCCCCTACGAGAGCAGCACGCATTAACTGCCTTGGACTGTGTTTGTATCCTGCTAAAGCTAAGTACTGAGATTCCCGCTGTGGACATTTAAGTTTTGGTTAAGTTACTGTAGCGCAGTGTTATGTTTGTTTCATTGCGGCAGTTTCCTTCATGTGTGCATGTCCGTGTTTTCTTTTGGTTTGTCTTCTAATTTATATTATTTAATAAAAAGAGTTTCTGCATTATGGATCCGACTATGAGAAGCCCGTTACAGAATGACTCGCCCGTTAAGGATCCAGCGGTACTCGCGCAGTGGGGCTTGCTCTCGGTGAAAACACCGGTGGCCACGGTCTGGGACATTAATTTGCGTCTTAACTGGGATGATGACTTCCTCCTCTCCCAGCTTTTGAAAGCGTTTACCCCCAACACCGAGGAGGGGGTCACACTGGTTAAGGCGGCCCGGATTCATGGCAGTATGGAAGACTCAGTCTCGCCGTGTGTTAATGGGGTTCCGAGCCCAGCGCTCCAGAGTGCGGACTTTTACCGGGGTCCCTTCAAGGTGGTTGAAGCCACCCCAGTGCCACGACCCCGCCTGGTGTCCCAGGTCCTGGATATTCAGCTGGGACCCCGTAGGCGAGCTGGATTCGTGGGTCCAGCAAAGGGTCATCTTCAGCCGAGAGAAGCGTCTTCTCCAGAGCCCTCTGCATCTTCTCCAAAGCCCTCTGCGTCTTCTCCAGAGCCCTCAGCGTCTTCTCCAGAGCCCTCTTCGCCTGAGCCCTCAGCGCCTTCGCCTGAGCCCTTGGCGCCTTTGCCTGAGCCCTCGGCGCCTGCACCTCAAATTGAGTCTTCGTCCTACTCAGAGTCTTCATCCTCATCTTTACCAGAGTCTTCATCCCCATCTGCGTCTTCATCCTCGTCTGTGTTTTCATCTTTGTCTGCATCAAAGACTTCATCTACATCATCACCAGAACTTTTGACTGTGTTGTCTTTTTTGTCCTCTGTGTTGTCATTTGTGTCCCCTGTGCAATCTTTTGGGTCCCTCTCTGTCCCTCTCTGTCCCTCCAGGGCACTTCTCCGTCCCTTCAGAGTCCCCTTTGGTCCCTTCAGTTCCCTCAGAGTTTTCTTTGGCCTCTTCGGTTCCCTCAGAGTCCCCTTTGGCCCTTCGGTTCCCTCAGAGTCCCCTTTGGTCTCTTCGGCTCCCTCAGCGTCCCCTTTGGTCCCCTTTGGTTCCCTCAGTGTCCCCTTTGGTCTCCTCGGTTCCCTCAGCGTCCCCTTTGGTCTCTTCGGCTCCCTCAGCATCCCCTTTGGTCCCCTTGGTTCCCTCAGCATCCCCTTTGGTCCCCTCGGTTCCCTCAGCATCCCCTTTGGTCTCCTCGATTCCCTCAGCGTCCCCTTTGGTCCCCTCGGTTCCCTCAGCGTCTCCTTTGGTCCCCTCGGTTCCCTCAGCATCCCCTTTGATCCCCTCGGTTCCCTCAGTGTCCCCTTTGGTCTCCTCGGTTCCCTCAGCGTCCCCTTTGGTCTCCTCAGTTCCCTCAGAGTCCCTCACGTCTCTCTCGGTCCCCTCAGAGTTAGCTTGGTCCCCTTCTGTCCCCGCAGCATTAGCTTTGACCCCTTCGGTCCCTGCAGCGTTAGCTTCGTCCCCTTTGGTCCCCTCCGTGGCTTTTTTGTGCCCTTCGGTCCCTGCAGCATTAATTTCGTCCTCTTCGGTCCCCTCCATGCCTTTTTTGTCCCTTTCGGCAGTTTCCTCCGTTGGTGCATTCCCGTGTTTTCTTTTGGTTTGTCTTCTAATTTATATTATTTGATAAAAAGAGTATCTGCATTATGGATCCGACTATGAGAAGCCCGTTACACTAATACAGGTTTCTAGTTGTTCAACTGTCTTAGGTCTTCTTTGTCGCATCCTTCTCTTTCTGATGCACCAAAAGTTTTCAATGGGGGAAAGATCTGGACTGCAAGCTTGCCATTTCAGCGGATCCATCTCCTTCGCAGCCATGATGTTGTAATTGATGCACTATGTGGTCTGGCATTGTCATGATGGAAAATGCAAGGTCTTCCCTAAAAGAGACGACGTCTGGATGGGAGAATATGTTGTTCTAGAACCTGGATATACCTTTCAGCATTGATGGTGCCTTTTCAGATGAGTAAGCTGCCCATACCACATGCATTCATGCAATCCCATGGCATGGCATCCCAGTTTCATAACAAGAGCTTCAAATTTTAATACTTCTGACCACAGAACAGTTTCCCACAGTTATTTAAAGTCCATTTTATATAAGCCTGAGAAAACACTACCTGTTACCTGTCCCAACTGGAAATCCAAAATGAGCCATTACTTGGAATGACATTTAAAAATGTCTCGCTTTCAACATTTGATATGTTAACTATATTTTATTCTGAATAAAATATTGAAATTTGAAACTTCCACATTATTTCATTCTGTTTTTATTCACAATCTGTATCGTCCCAACTTTTTTGGAATAGGGTTCATACAAAACAACACACTAATAACAAACACACTTCCTTGATATTTTATTGAAATATTAAGTTTCCTTTAGGTATATTTTAATAAACCCACACAAAGCGGGATAACGTCTGCAAACTCAACAGCAGTCTGCATCTTACATTCCTTTTTTAAAACAAAAGTGGATACAACAAAAGTGGATGAACTGCTACTCCGGACATTATCATCCTCATGCTACCCAAATACACACCACTGATCAGAAGTGTGAAACCAGCTGTGAGGACTGTAAAGGTCTGGCCAAAGGGAGCCATTTCATCTCTACAGCAACAGTTCCAGGACACTGACTGGAACATGTTTGCATCACAGGCCACACTGGACTCTCACACAGACATAATTCATCTGTTTTGGGATATATCAACACATGCATCGATAAGGTCACCACCATCAAACACGTGAAATGCTTTCCTAATAAAAACCGTGGATGAACGCTGAAGTCCGCATCCTGCTGAAGGCAAGAGATGCTGCATTTAGATCTGGCAGCAAATAGGACTACAGCAGAGCCAGGGCTAACCTGAAAATGGGTATTAGGTGAGCAAAACATATGTACAAACTCCAGATAGAAGAGCACTTCCACAACTCTGACCCTGGCGCATTTGAAAAGGCATCCAGAACATTACGGATCACAAACCTACTTCACAACCTCTAACAACCAGCAGTGCTTTCTCACCGGACGAACCTAATCACTTTTTTGCTCGTTTCGACCAAGGCACAGGACATCTCACCACAACTGCTAACTTCTCTCACTCTCACATTCCACTAACACTCACCACATCGGATTTCTATTCAGCATTTAGCAGAGTGGAGGCACGTAAGGCAGCTGGTCCTGACAGCATACTGGGACGTGTTCTCAGAGCATGTGCTGGACAACCAGCACAGGTCTTCACTGACATTTTCAACCTGTCACTCCACCTAGCCACGGTTCCTACATGCCTGAAAGTACCACTATTATACCATTGCCTAAACATTCTGCTGCTGAAAGCATGAATGACTTTTGCCCTATTGTCATGAAGTGCTTCAAGAAACTGCTTCTGAAACACCTCACTGCGGGCCTACCCCCTACACTGGATCCACACCAGTTTGCTTATCGCCCGAACAGGTCGACAGAGGATGCAGTTTCCACAGCTCTTTATTCAGCCCTCACCCACCTGGACAAAAACAACACCTATATCAGGATGCTGTTCATTGACTTTAGTTCTGCTTTCAATACAGTTGTCCCCACTGTACTGATAACTAAACTTAATGACCTGGGTTTCTGCACCTCCACTTGCAGATGGATTCTGGACTTTCTCACCAACAGACTCCAGTCTGTTAGGTTGGGCAAACAGGTATCCTGAACACCGGCATTCCACAGGGTTGCGTTTTAAGCCCACTGCTCAACTCCCTGTTCACCCATGACTGTGCTCCTCTGCATACTTCCAATATTTTCATGAAGTATGCAGATGACACGACCGTAGTAGGCAAAATCAGCAACAACGATGAATCGGCCTACAGGGAAGAAATCCAAAGCCTGTCATCGTGGTGTGCCTCCAACAACCTGACCCTCAATGCCACAAAAACTAAAGAGCTCATTGTGGACTTTCGTAAATCTAGCAGCAGGAGACACTCCCCTGTCTACATCAGTGGAATTGAGGTAGAAAGGGTCTCCAGCTTTAAATTCCTGGGGGTTCACATCTCTGATGATCTGTCCTGGCACCAGAACTCTTCAGCTCTGGTTAAGAAAGCACAACAAAGCCTGTTCTTTTTGAGGAGTCTAAAGAAAGTTCATCTGTCCCTGGAGATTCTAACGAGTTTCTACCGCTGCATCATTGAGAGCATCCTGACCAACTCCATCACTGTTTGGTAGGGAGGCTCCACTGTCTGTGAACGGAAGGTCCTGTTAAGGGTGGTGAAAATCGCCAGCGCAAACTACCTGCCATCAAACTACCTGCCATCGAGCACCTTCACCACAGTAGATGTCTGCGTAGAGCTCACAACATTACTCCTCACATCCCAATCACAATCTCGTTAATCTCCTTCCATCAAGAAGGAGATACAGGAACATTCGCAGCAAGACCAGCAGGTTCACGACCAGCTTTTTCCATCCACAATCACACTTCTGAACTCTACACTACACCGCTGAACACTGTATAACCTGCATACAACCCTGTATAATTGTACATACAATGAACATATTTAATCCTATATCCTCCCCTACACATTGAACCTTGCACACACTATATTGTGTATCTGTATATAATTACATACTATACATTCTCACTAACTATACAACCCTACGTTCATGTCTACACACTTCTTGTCACGTCCTCCTCTCAGTTGAGCGTCTCCAGCGCGCTGCCGGTGTGGTGCGCAGCTGAGTCTCGTTTAGCGCTGATTTTTCCCTTATGGCCGTTGGATCATTTTTGCTTTTTCCTGAATGTATGTTTCCCAAGTTCATGTTCATGTTCATGTTCATGTTCATGTTAGTGTTCTCGTCTTGTCTCGTCTCGTCTTGTTCCTGCCCTTTTT
>JAOTRA010000039.1:3727590-3754186 GCA_026260255.1 Pseudolaguvia tuberculata | reverse complement strand
TGTGACATCTGGAAAGGGAAAGAAAGACAAAGAGACATGGTGGTGGAATGAGGAAGTGCAGGAAAGGATAAGGAGAAAGAGGTTGGCGAAACAGAATTTATATCAGCAGAGAAATGAGAAAATAGGCAGGAGTATAAGGAGATGAAGCAGCAGATGAAGAGGGAGGTGGCAAAAGCTAAGAAAAAGGCGTATGAGGAGCTGTATGAGAAGTAAAGTGGACACTAAGGAGGGAGAAAAGTATTTGTAATGGTTGGCCAGGCAGAGAGACAGAGATGGAAAGGATGTTCTGCAAGTTAGAGCAATAAAGGATGCAGATGGAAATGTTTTGGCTAGGGAGGAGAGTGTGTTGAAAAGGTGGAGAGAGTATTTTGAGCAGCCGTTGAATGAGAAGAATGAGAGGGAGAGAAGGTTGGATGATGTGGAGCAGGAAGTGGATAGGATTAGTAAAGCAGAAGTGAGAGCAGCTATAAAAAGGATGAAGAGTTGAAACACGGTTGTACCAGATGACATTCCAGTAGAAGCGTGGAGATGTTTAGGAGAGATGGCAGTGGAGATTCTGACTGAATTGTTTAACAGGATTTTGGAAGGTGAGAGGATGCTTGAGGAATGGAGAAAGAGTGTTCTGGTAATGATTTTTAAGAATAAGGGAGATGTGCAAGCGTGCAGTAACTACAGGGGAATCAAGTTGATGAGTCACTCCATGAAGTTATTGGAAAGAGTAGTGGAAGATGAGGGAAGAAGTGGTCATCTCTGAGCAACAGTATGGTTTCATGCCAAGGAAGAGTACTACAGATGCAATCTTTGCTTTGAGGATGTTGATGGAGAAGTATAGAGAAGGCGAGAAGGAGTTTCTTTCTTTGCGTGTTTGTAAATCTGGAGAAAGCGTACGACAGGGTTCAGAAAGAGAAGTTGTGGTATTGTATGAGGAAGTCAGGTGTAGCAGAGAAGTATGTGAGCGTAGTGCAGGACATGTATGAGGACAGTGTGACAGCAGTGAGGTGTGCGGTAGGAGTGGACAGGTTGATAGATGAGGTCAGTCAGGAGACTTAATGGACAATGATGTTTGCATATGGTATTGTTGCTTGGAAAGGTGGAGCTATGCGCTGGAGAGAAGGGGAATGAAATTCAGCAGGAGTAAGACTGAGTATGCGTGTGAATGCGTGTGAAGTTCCTGGGTTCAACAGTGCAAAGTAATGGAGAATGTGTTAGAGAAGTGAAGAAAAGAGTTCAGGCAGGGTGGAGCGGATGGAGAAGAGTGGCAGGAGTAATTTGTGATGGACGTGTTTCGGCAGGATGTTTTGGAGACAAGCTGAGGGAGGCTAGATTGAGATGGTTTGAATATGTGCAGAGGAGGGACATGCAGTATATTGGTAGAAGAATGCTGAGGAAGGAGGTGCCGGTCAGGAGGAAAAGAGGAAGACCAAAGAGGAGGTTTATGGATGTGGTGAAGGAATATGCAGGTAGTTGTGGTGAGAGAGGCAGATGAAGAGGACAGGGTAGTGTGGAGAAGAGCGATCCGCTGTGACAACCTCTAACGGTAGCAGCCGAAAGGAGAAGAAAAAATGTATCGAAAAAAAATAGAGCAAAATTACTAACATTTATAAATCGACATTTTTTAATGATGGGTTATATTTGCTATTTTTGTACTGGAAAAGTGTTTTTTTACTTTAATCAAAAACACAAAACACCATTGACTAAACATTTGTTTTGAGTCCTCCAATTGACTGAGGTCTATATAGGATTACCAGTAGACACATTTTTTTTGACATAATATAAAGAATGTATTCTTTTTATCAAAGGAATTCAGTAAAATTATTTAAGGTAAAAACCAGAAAATCCAGTATAGGCATACAGTATAGAGAAAAACTCTGCATTAGTTCATGTTCATTACTTTTTTTGTATTTTTAAAAGAATGCATAAAAAACACTTTTTGTTTACAGTGTAAACAAATCCCAAATATCTTGCATTAAGACAAAGCAGGCGTATCAAACAATTAAATACCTCAAAACCTTAATGATGGAGAGGTAATAATCTAATGTTGTTTTGTTTTTTTGAGATCGTAAAATGTGCAGTCATAAACCTGCAGAGGCAACAACAAACTTTACTTTAACACCCGAATATTCTTGAGACAAATAAGAGGCCATCTGTTCAGTTGCTAAAGTTAGGTTGAAATTGGGTCATAAAACAAATGGCCAAAAAGGAAAAATCAGAGTTGTGATAGGCTATTTCAGACCTTAACCAGTATTTAATTGTTTTTATAAGCTCTTTAATACATTCTTTTTAATACACTACTCTTATGACAGCTGCATAAAGAAACTGCTTTAAAACATCAGATCGTCTCAAGCTACAAGGGCAAATATTTATTCAGAGCAATTCCACAGACTCATTCATTTTTTCATCCATTATAACAAATGTTTATGAAATGAACTAAATAAACTCATACGAGATAGAAATATGGCCTCACAACAAGAAGGTCCTGGGTTCGAATCCCGGGCCAGGATCTTTCTGTGCAGAGTTTGCATGTTCTCCCCGTGCCCTCCGGGTGCTCCGGTTTCCAAAAACATGCAGGTTAGGTGGATTGGTGATTGTAAATTGTCAATAGGACTGAATGTGTGTGTGAATGGTTGTTTGTCTATACATGGCCATGAAATGGACTGGCGACCCGTCCAGGGTGTACCCCCGCCTCTCGCCCTATGTGTGCTGGGACAGACCCCTGTAACCCCGGATTCGGGAATAAGCGGGTAAGAAGATGAATGAATGTTAGCCAGTTTTTCCACATTCTTTATTGTTATAACATTCTTTGTTATTGTCAGTTTTTTCTTATAATCTTTACACCAAACAAACATGTAAAGGGTTGTACTTAGAAGCAACAACTCTTTAGATATATGTTGATGAATGATGAATGAATGAATGAATATATGAAGTGAAACTTGTACAATGTATACATTCATTCCACAAAATGTTCATTTCTTTTAATTTTAATTATTTTAACTGACAACTAATGAAAAACCCAAATTCAGTAGCTCAGACAATTTGAATATTACTTAAGACCAATACAAAAAGGATTTTTAGAAATCTTGCCCAACTGAAAAGTATGAGCATGTACATGTTACCGACGCCAGCCCTAGGGGAAAGCTGGGCGGTATCAAGTAGAAAACAGTAAGGTAGGTTGTGTAGTCTAAAGGTGTGTGGTGCTGTGGATAGACATAGAGGAGGCAACGTTAATTTGGCCACAGCTCGTTGAATTCTGAAGCTCATTCAATTATTCACTTATATTTTCAATTCATTTGCTCATTCTCTCAAAAACCAGATATAAAAAACAAAACAATAGATAATAAATAAACAACAAAATCATCTATAAGGTGCAAATAAATACAAGTAGTTACACACAAAACAATAAACATACACACATCAATACAGTGCATCAGTCCCACTGTTCATTGTTTCTTACTAACTCCTCTGTATCTCTCCTATGTCTCTCGCTCTCTCTCACACACACACACAAGCGGGTCAGTCGCATCAACAAAAATGCACCTGCGTATAGCAGGAAAACTGACTCGGTAACTGTCTTACACAAATTAATTATGAATAAATGAATTTAGTTAGATATCATTTGTATCCTTTGACTACTTTATTAGTAAAAAAAAAATGAAACAGGACTATGCGGAAAAGTACAAAATACATTTAATAGCCTTGATTAACTCTCTGAAACTTTCAATTGTTTTAAAACGTTTGTACAATTGAGCAAAATGCATTTTTAAACCAAGTTTGGGTTAATAAAATAACTTTAAAATTATACCTGTGGATAGACGTAGAGGAGGCAACGTTAATTTGGCCACAGCTCGTTTAATTCTGAAGCTGTGCATGCGCTGTCTCTCTCTAGTCCCCACTGTACCGCTAACAGCACCATCAAAAACACACAAAAATAGAGGGAGTATCTGGGGTTTTTTTGTTTTTTTTAAATAATGCCCAAAACGGTATCCGCTTTCAAACAAACCCCGACGTACTGTTTTCCACCCTATTACATACAGCATTCAATACTTAGTTGATTCTCCTTTTGCCTGAGTTACTGCAGCAATGCGGCATGCCATGAAGTCAGTCTGTGCCACTGCTCAGGTGTTATGAGAGCCCAGGTTGCTCAGATAGTGACCTTCAGCTCTTCTGCATTGTTGGGTCTGGCATATCACATCTTTCTCTTCAGATTTTCTATGGAGTTAAGGTCAGGTGAGTTTGCTGACCAATTAAGTACAGGGATACCCCGATCCTTAAACCAAATACTGGTAGCTTTGGCACTGTAAGCAGGTGCCAAGTCCTGTTGTAAAATGAAAACTGCATGTCCATTAAGTTAGTCAGCAGCAGGAAGCATGAAGTGCCCTAAAACGTCCTGGTATACAGGACAGGATTATTCCCTGATTCAGGGTCACAGGGTCACTGCTGGTGCCTATCCCAGCTCACACAGGGCAAGAAGCAAGGTCACACCTTGTACGGGTCGCCAGTCCATGGCCGGGCCACACATAGACAAGCAACCACTCACACACATATATGGACAATTTAGAATCACCTAAATCTGCATGTTTTTGGACTGCGGGAGGAAACCGGAGTACCCAGAAACTACATGCAAACCCCAGACATAAAGATCCCCGGCCTTGAATTTGAACCCGTGACCTTCTTGTTGTGAGCCGACCGTACTAACCACTACGCCACCGCGCTGCCCTATCTCTTAAATAGAATTGGTTAAATAAATAAACTTTTGCAGATATTCTAATTATAAGACCAGGACCTGTATATTACTGGTTATTTCAAGATTTAAACACTCAGATGCAATATGTATGCTTGCAATATTTTAGGCATCCAGTAGGGAAAATCTAATTAGCAACTAGCTAGTAACTGTTAGACTGTATTTAAAAGTTCCTTTTTTCACAGTCTATAATTGCTGTAAACAGACTGAAACAAACAACAGGTACGGATGTAAATGTACTGCAAATGTAAGGAGATCATGAGAAATAAAAGCAATAAAGATTGTGTTATAGAAATAATAGACCCAGAAGTGTACGATAAGTGAGGTTAACCAAATAATTAAATATGGTATACCTGATTGTATGGGGTTAGCTTATGAACAAACAAAGCAAAGTAGATTTTAATGCATAGATTTTTCACTATTTATAACCTTCCACCTGGATTTAAGTCCCTGACATTTCATGAAAAATGTCTCTCAAGCATTACAATTGATTCATTTATTTCAGTAATTTTTTTCTTCCTTATAATTCTATCTGCTTTTCTAATTGCCATGCCTTAGGCTGCAAGAGAAATGAAATAATTTAAAAAACAGAGAGAAAAAAATCTGGACTTTGGCTAAGGCTAGACAGCTGGAACCTTTCTGAATATTGTTGGAATGAGATGAGGTCCTTTCTGTTCTCTGGTTTAAAACAATGTGTCCGTTCCCAAGGCATGCTGTCTAAATTTGAGGTTTAAATAGGTTGGCCCTGAGATATCCTGTTTGAAATGCTTTTAGAGGCTTTGCTAATGAAATTGGCATATATGTAATAATACCTCTTTTGGGTAATTGTGAATATGGTAAATAGAGATTTTGTAATCATACAAAAAAAGATAAAACTATTACTCTAAATAAATCTATGAAATAAATGCATAATTCGTGTACTGTAGATAAACATTTCTGCTACTTGGTTAAAGATGAATTGCCATCCTGTAGAACCTCAATTAATGTAATAAATATGTCAATTGTATTAATACGCGTGGCAGAAGAGCAGACAGAAGGAAATTTCTATAGTATCCATGTCAGTTTACATAAACATCAGGTGAAAGCCAATGCTTGTACATCAAGGTCGGTTTGATTGAGTCTCTTCTATTTGCTAAAAATGTTATCTGGACTTTTATATTGGCTTAGAGAAGCAAATTGAAATTGATGGAATAGTTTTCTATCGATGTGTGGCATCTGTTCATATATGCATGAGCAGCTAAGCCAAAACAGGTTTCTTTATTAATGGACTGACACAAAACTCCATCAACAAATAATATCCACTGGCACCTGGTCGAGATTGGATTTTTACATTAATGTCAAAACTCATTTTAAGCTCAGTATTTGCAAACATTCCAT
The DNA here is from genome assembly GCA_026260255.1 of Pseudolaguvia tuberculata. NCBI lineage: Eukaryota > Metazoa > Chordata > Actinopteri > Siluriformes > Sisoridae > Pseudolaguvia > Pseudolaguvia tuberculata. The sequence goes on along the minus strand of JAOTRA010000039.1, from coordinate 3,748,071 downwards.
TTTTAGTATGTGTTCGTAAATCCAGAAACAAAAAGGGACATGTTACTGTAAGACCGCGATAAGATTTTTCCTATATTATTGTTATGTTGTTATCTTTAAGTTAAACAACTTATTGTATCATTAAAACGAATAAGAGTGGAAGTTTCCATGTTTACAGGTATTGACCTTAGTAAGTATGCATTTAAATTTATAGCATTTAGCAGAAAACCTTATCCAGAGCAACTTACATTTATTTAATTTATATAACTTGGCGGTAATTGGCGTAATTGGCGGTCTTGCTCAGGGACCCACTTGTTGGTGGTTGAAATCAAACCAAGATCCAACAGCTTAACCACTGAACTACCACTTTCCCTTCAAAGAAACCTTAAATAAATTGTCAAGATAGATACTTTAGAATGAAAAGCAAAGTTTTTTTTTAAGTTTGCAGATAGTTAAATTGCTTTTTATCATTTTAGACTGTTGGCTCATTTTTATCTGTAATATGTTTAAAGCCAGTTAAGATAAAATAAATTATATATTTAGTTTTATTTTTGTACAATTTGCTTATTATAGTCGATGTTTAATGTTTAATAGTTTAAGTAGTTTAAATGTATAAAGTGTACAGACGTTTTTCATAAGATCATTTCAGTGCAGAGAGAATCTCTAATGAAATTAGATTTGTATCTGCTTTTTCACAAAATATAATGGAAATAAAAATTTGTTTACCTAATGCTGTGCTATAAAGTATAATTATATGAGTAGAAATTTATTGAACTGCAGTTCAGATGAGTTCACTTTTAATTAATTTTGAATAACAAATCTATTTTAAGCCATTTTAGTCCAAAATGTAGGTCAAATCCACACCTGTGGAGAAAACACACTTTTAGCCCAATGCTGAGATAAATCTATGTGTCATAGTGCAACATGTTTTGCCCAGTTGGACATAAAGTAGCTTTTTTACAGATTGGGATTCTAATTAATTCAATTCAATTCATAAATATACACAACAGTCATTGCCTCAAAGCAGCTTTACAGGATGAATGATAAATAGATGAATGATGAGTTTGTCCCTAATGAGCAAGCCAGGCGACAGTGGCAAGGAAAAACTCCCTAGAGTGGGAATAGGAAGAAACCTTGAGAGGAACCAGACTCAACAGGGAACCCATCCTCATTTGGGTTGAACAAAAATTAATGTATGTGTGTATGTGTATCTGTGAGTAAAAACAGTTCTGGTAGCTGAAAATGTGGTGACGTACGAGGTCGTCGCGGGAATGTGATGACCAAGCCGATACACGACGCTCCCGATCGGCACGCGGTGGGCGGCACGTATACCTCGACAGAAGAGGGGGGGTGGAGAAAAAATGGTTATATACTGTATAAATGGTATTGAGGTTGTAAGATACTGATAGAGTTCAGTGCAGGAAAGGACTCTAACTAACTAGCACAGCCAGGAGAACCAGAGGGAGGCACAGACATGAGGGATACCTGATATGTAAGGCAACCAGACCACCACCAAAGACAACTGAGTGATCGATGAGAGTGTGGAGGACAGCATCCAAACAGCATCAGATCACCATAATACTCAATATAACATTCTAATACATTAATAACATTCTAATAAAAAAAACTGTTAGTTGTAGCCAATGCTTCTGTAACGATTAAAGTTCAATAATGTTCGCTAGAATAAGAATATATAACAATGTAGTAATACATATAGTTCATTGAAGAAAATACAAGTTCCTTTGTAAGTACATTTTAATTGGATGTATTAAATACAATTATTTTCTGCCCGATTCAGTTCATATTAGTGTCTGTAAGAGACAAAGGTTTTGTGATCACATGTAATTATAATGGATATTTTCTTCGAAATCAATGGAAAATGACAGGTCATTAATGATGGGTTGTATTTGCTATTTTATACTTTTTTTAATTGTACTGGGAATGGATTTTTTTTTCTTTTTTTAATTTCAACCAAAAACACAAAAGACCATTAACTGAACACTTGATTGAGATACCGAGAGGCCAAGTTTCATATTGTTTGATAGTTGTTTGATTAAACTACAGCTACAGGTAAACTACAGGTAGGTAAACTACAGGTAGCAATGAAATTTAATAAACATTGATTAAAAGCTGGATTTTTAAAATGATGCAAAATTCAAGTTATAGATAGATATAGTTTTACTTTAGGCACTTAGTCACACTGTTGTTGAGAAAACGTGCATTGGCGTAACCCCAGGAAAAGTTCTAGTCCTTGTCCCATGCGATTAAAAATCAGGTTCCATCCTGACACACAAAAAAATAACTGACCAAGACTTTTGTCTAATTTACACAATCATGTTCTGAGAGATTACTCATGAATGACTGGAGATCTCACCTACAGCCTTTCATACATTAATAAATTCACTAAACAAACACTCACTTGCATTCAGAGTAAACACAGCACATTAGTTTCACCAAAAAACAAGTAGTTGTACACACATACATCCGAGAACAGATAGGCTTCTTTTAAAAAATGGATTGATTGGTTTTTGGAAAAACACAACAGGTGTTCATATTAGTTTTCATGCTTTGCAACAGCAAAATAATTAGAAGGAAAATGGAGTTTGGAACCTACCCTAGGAAATAGCATAGGGATCAGATCCTGTCATGCTGATGATGCAGAGTGAAATCTCTACAAGCAAATGTTTCCTTCTGAAAGTAAGGTGGCTGTCCATTGGAGACTTTTCCTCTTCCTTACAATATTTTTTATGTCAACTATCATTAAACTTTCTAAGAACTTTAAAGTCTCATTTGATCAAATCTGTAATACAGCTCTTGAATGGAAGGGGAATTAATTAATCCATTATTAAAAATTGGTGGGGTAACCATTAATCTATCACTATAAACTGTTTTTATCTCTACTGACTCGTCCTCTTACCAGGATCTTGCAAGTACTATGGACAATTCGCTAATCTTCCCTTTGACCACCATACACAACCTTGGGGTATTTATGAACCAATCAATTATCCTTTTGATCACATGTTGCTAACTTGACACGTTCCTGCAAATTTATCCTCCTCAACATCAAAATAATTCAACCAATCAGATCCACATAGTCCATTCAATTGCCTGTGCAGCTCATGTAATTTCTAAACTAGACTATTGCAGCTTACTTCTGGCAGATCTACCTTTGAGTGCAATTTGTTCTCTGCAGATGATTCAGAATGCAGCAAGGGGTTTTCAACCTACCAAAGTTTTCACACATCATCTCACAACTGCGCTTCCTTCACCAAAATTGATGCTTTCCTACAAAGCCAAAAACGGAGCAGCAGCCTCCTACCTCCAAGCACTCATCACTCCTTACATTGCACCCTGCTGCCTCAGATCCAAAAACAATGCTTGATTTGTTCCACTATCCCTCAAGATGTATGCTTTAAGATTTTTTACTGTTATGGCACCAAGACTGTGAAATAATATTTCCATCAATATTAAAACAACAGAGTCACTGTCTTCAAGAGACAATTTAAGAACTACTTCTTTCTCACATGCATAGCATTTGACATTTCAATGTACCAATATAGAGCCGTTCAATGATGAAACTCAAAGTATGTTTGCATGTCACTCTGTGCAAGAGCATCTGCTAAATGCTAGAATGTAACTTAAGAAGATTTTTTAACATTTTACTAAGCAGATAATACACATGCATAATGAACAGACATACTGTGTGATAGATCTAGCATTTAGCATATGCCCTAATCTAGAGATGTATTAATTGTGTTCTAAAGTTTCCATCAATGAATAATACATTGATACTCGCCCTCAAGGTTGCAGACTAAAGATACCGACACTTTTTTAATATACAGTTATGAAAGAAAAAAGGTAGTAAAAATACATATCCAGGTGGTTAAGGCTAAGGTGCGTGTAATAGTAGTGTTACAGTGTGAGGCAGCTGTTTGCTGCCTGGCTGGATTGAGTAGGAAGAACAGAAAGATGAAAATTAATGCACAAATTAGACTGTAGTATATTTGCTAGGTTCAGTATTATAGCTAGGAAACAGTGTTTTATCCCATATCCATTAGCTGCCAGCTGGGATGGTTTGAAGTTAACAGTCGTTTCCAACTATGGGTGAATATAGTTGGCCATGCTTTGAGCACAAATTGGCATCCTCTTTACATTCGGATCGGTTGCCAGGGTGCTTGTGCAATTGTTTATAAATTACCATAGAAAGCAGTAGTTTATATGTTTATTGGTCATGATTATATACAAACAACACAATATGCCTAACTATCACTATTGTATTAATGCATTATTTAACCAGCAAGTGCCCTCGGACAAATATAAACCAGCATTAAGTCATTTTCTGTAGCTTTCAAATAGAATAAAATAAAAAACCAATAAATATGGAATGTAATGAGAATAGTTAGCAAAACATTTGCATACTCTTTTCTAAGGAACAACGCCTACACATGTATTTTTCGACTCAAAAGAATTTTTTGACGAATCATTATCTCAGGGAAACTGTCCAACAGCACAAATGTGAAAAATACCTTGCACATCACTCTTATCAATCTATGTTATATATTTAGTCATGTATTACTAAAGTTGTTCCTGACTTAATTTTCCCAGAAGCAAGAAAATGAACAAAAAAGCAATAGCTTACCTAACCATATTAACCAGAATCCTTGAGGCATTCATGCACACAACTATTTTTATTTCTTTTTTGGATATAATAGATGATGCCCAACTCTCTTACCCTTAGAATCCTATCCTATGAAACATTTGTTGAGGTATTTTGTTTAATAATCTGAAACTAATTTTCATTGGTTATGTTGATTACACAAACGTGTGTGAGCGAGAGAGACTGAGAACAAAAATAATGCAACAGGAACAAGAGAGAGTGAGCATTTGATACATTTAATTTGCTTATTTTGTGGTCAGGAATAATGACCAATGAATGACATTAGGTTGTAATTAGGTTGCATTGGCCAGGGGCTGTTCTCATATTTAATGTGTAATATAATCAAGTGGTTGTGTTTCACTATAATAAATCATACGTTATTCTTATTTTTATTTACTTTTACCTCTACAGCTGTGCCTTGCAACTCTCAAAATGTGTTACACTATAAACAAAGAAGAGGAAAAATTAGCTGAAGAACACCTTAAAACATAGACAGTTCCTGTGTTGATGTTCATAAAGACCTTGATAAGGAAGGACCATTCCTATCACTTCTTCATCACAAGTGCCTTTACTACTCGTTTAATAATCAAAGCCTGCTCAGGGGTCACATTTTCAGTGACGCATCCCACTGAACCGTAGCGGATGAGAATTAAATTTGATTCTCTAGCCACTTTGTATGGTGTGCAGGACATAATGAGAGACATTTGGTAAGAGCTTCAATGCTTCTAAGAAGTCTACTAGTGGAACCTGATGAGTCAAGGCTTGCTTCTGGGATAGCAAGATATCACTCAGAAGACACCATGAAGTTTTGGTCAATGTATACAAAAGGTGTGATCTTGACCCCAAAGGAATAGCTCTCATGGAATCAGCACCCGATGGCTTAATAGTTAGAACTCCTTAGTCACTCAGAGAGAAAGGTCCCTCAGCAGCTCTGTCTGGTATGTCTTTACATGGTCGTTTTATGCAGAGATGCACCAGCCTACTTGCCGAATACACTTCTCATATCAATGCCTATGTTGAATCTAATGTCTTGGTGTGTAGCTCAGGGGTCCCTTCAATGATTGTTATACCCAGGGACAGATGGCCAGTCAGCCTCTGTTTACCCTGGGCATATTTGACTATATGTTGTACTGTGTAATCCTGTATGTGACAAAATTGGAATTTTAACTCAAAATAAAACTCAAATCTACAAGCTATGGAAATAGCTTTCTGCATAGGCAGCACAAAAACAGTCTAAGTCCTGTGTCAAAATAAACTTCTTGAACCTCTATTGCATAAAATCGCATTTTACACACTGGAGTAATTTGTGATGAAATAACTCAAATAGGTAAATAATTAAATACTTATTTACTCTTCTTCTCCTTTCGGCTGCTCCCATTAGGGGTCACCACAGCGGATCGCTCTTCTCCACACTACCCTGTCCTCTACATCTGCCTCTTTCACCCCAACTACCTGCATATCTTCCTTCACCACATCCATAAACCACCTCTTTGGTCTTCCTCTTTTCCTCCTGCCCGGCACCTCTATCCTCATCATTCTTCTACCAATATACTGCATGTCCCTCCTCTGCACATGTCCAAACCATCTCAACCTAGCCTCTCTCCATTGCCATCTCTCCTAAACATCTCCACACTTCTACTGGAATGCCATCTGGTCCAACCACTTTTCCACTCTTCATCCTCTTAATAGCTGCTCTCACTTCTGCCTTACTAATCCTATCCACTTCCTGCTTCACCGTCTCCACATAATCCAACCTTCTCTCTCTCTCTCATTCTCCTCATTCATCAGCTGCTCAAAATAATCTACACCTTCTCAACACACTCTCCTCACTATCCAACACATTTCCATTTGTATCCTTTATTGCTCTAACTTGCAGTACATCCTTTCCATCTCTGTCTCTCTGCCTGGCCAACTGGTCTACCACCATCTGCCCTTTCACATTACTCTCTTTAAACTCATCACATGGGATACTTATTTACTCCGACTTAACTCATTTTTTCATTGTTTTATTCTACTTTTGCCAAGATTAATTATTACTTAATATTTTATTTAATATTAACTCAATATTTTCTATAAATAGAAATTGTTAGTTAGTTACTTTTACTACGCTGCATTCAACCACAAAATACCACATTTAAAAAAACTAAAAGAATTTATAGTAACTTGTCGGAGTTGTTGAATCCCCCTCAAAAAGACATTTTCATGAATCTCATAAGTGTGCTTTAAAAAATAAACTAGGTTCACATGCAAACCGTAAGGGCACATCCAGACGTTAGGGGCAATGGTAGAAGACCTGGGCTTAAGCCCCACCACGGCCAACTTGGGTTCTTGAACAAGAGATGCTGGATCGTAGCTGAGCCTGTGCTATGACCCTAACCTATCAACATGGAATAAGCAAAGAAAAATATTTCACAAAATTTTGTACAGTGTATAATCATGTCACTATAATTTTTATTACTTCAGGTTGCAGTTGCAACCCTTTCAGCTTGAATTTCAGTACCTTGATTTATCTGAAAACTATTAAATCTGTTCCGTATGTAATGTGTCTGTGTTGGATAGATTTGTACAGAGCCATTTTTGTAAGAATTGGACCATAGGAACATACATAATAAAAGCTGTTTCAACAGGATAAACATATGGTCTAATGTCTATGCAAATGTTTATGAAACAGGATTAAAACGTCTATGTGCCACTACAGAATGGACTACAATGAGCTCAATTTTAGAGATCTGAACTAGTGTACAATTGGTCCCGTAGTATTTGCTATAGTGGTTGCGCTCATGCTGGGGAAATGCAAATACAATGAGATACAATGCTGTTACTGCTACAATGATGGGAGGCAATTTACTGAGCAATTTAAAACACAATTGATGCCACAGTCTTGACTGAGCACCACTTGGAACACTAGGAAATAGTAAAACTGTGCCATCACTATAGTACAGGGACTAATCCTTGCAGTGTGTTTGACCTGTTGATGAGCAGCTATTATTATTTTCCATATTGTATTGTACCCAACTGACTACTATGTCCACCAGAGTCATAAAATATTTCAGTCTTTATTTATTTAAACCAAAACTCATCACATTAGGCAGCTTTATTATTCCCTACTGCTAGGCAGTAGTACAGTCTATGAAACCAACTATAATAACTGAGCTTTACTTTGCCAAGCTGTCACATTATAATATGAGGATTTGAGCTCCTCTGCCCACATACATGCCATAACAATGTTGTTGTTAATTTTGTGCACACCCATTAGTAAGGGAGCACATATGGATGTGTTAAATTTAATGTTTCCACAAAAATCTCTGGGCTCAATTGTGTTCACATTTACTGTCAACAGCTGCTTGTCTGGAACAGATGTGAAAATTGGGAAGCTAATTCTAACGTCAAGTCAGTGCTGAATTATTGACCTGCTACTTGTCAGACTATCACATGAGTCAGCTGGTTTGATGAGGCGCCAATCTGGCAGCAATTTTCCAGCACCAAATGGGTATAAAGTGCTGTACCTAATGCCATGGTGATACAAAAACATAGTATTATGCACTATTTAAAATGCTAGAATGACACTCAGTGTCTCACCCATATCTCAAGTCTGGCTTTTACACTCAAATCGCCACCCCTCTAATTGCCATCAGTGCTCAGAGAATATCACCTCTCATTGCACATCACATTAAAAGTCATTTATTCAAACCCTTTAGAATAAAGAAATATAGGCAAAGCTGGATGTGATCAAATGCCACAAACAGAATAAGGTTAATGCAAACTTCAAAAATTTCTAAAATTAAAAATATTGCAATGTGTAACATTCATTCATCTTCTTACCCGCTTATCCCGAATCCGGGGTCACGGGGTCTGCTGCGCCTATCCCAGAACACATATAGGGCAAGAGGCAAGGGGTACACCCTGGACGGGTCGCCAGTTCATCTCAGGACAAACAACCATTCACACACACATTCACTCCTATGGACAATTTACAATCACCCATCCACCTAACACACTAACAATTTTAATTAATTCATTCATGTATCCAGAGTGACTTACAACTGTGCAATCGGGGGTTAAGGACCTTGCTCAGGGGCCCACAGTGGTTGCTTGGTGGTGCTGGGATTCGAATCATTACACCACCGCACCTCCATGTTGACATTTTTTAAAACAAATTTTCTCTCTGCGTTTGCGTGGGTTTACTTCGGGTACTCTGGTTTCCTCTCACAGTCCTAAAACATGTGATTGTGTGGGTTGCCCTGTGATGGGCTGGCAACCTGCACCTGGTGTACCGTCACAGGTTTTACAATATAAAACAGGCATGCTTGGTTAAAAAAAGTCAGGATGGCCATAACTAACTCTGTTGACATGAATTCTGCTGGATTGTTCAGATTCCAGTCTATGTTAGTAAGGACAAGAAAACAGAAATTAATTCAATTGAATCTTATTAATAATGAAATATTTACGTAAATAAAGGAAACTTCAATTTTTGAAAAGCTTACAATTACACATACTATACAAAATTATGGTTGCATTTTAATGAATATTTAAATAAGAAAAGTTTTTAAATGGATAGAATTAAATATGTAAATTCTGTCTAAATTGAAACAGAAAAACAATTTGCTTTTAAAATACATTGATAATTCTGCCTCTGGTCACTTTGACTGTCAGACTTGTTTCTGCTTTAACGCATTACTTACACTATAATTAATTAGCAACCTGTATAGTGTTGCTATTCACTTTTGTTGGAAAACTAATGTTTGGGAATATTTTTTCTGATGCAGTAATGCTGACATGCGACAAGAATGTTGAGAGAGTTTAGATGCAAAAATCAAATAAGCAGGTCTGGGGTTCATTCAGAATTCGAGTTAATCCCAAATGTGAGTGGGGTTTATTCAGAATCAGGGCTTTGGGCAGAAGTCTTAAGCTCTCCCACTCTTTATTTCATGAGCTTTTGTGCAAGACTATTGTCATAGTGACAGTTTTGGGTCTTTCAGCTTTAGGAACCTAGTGCTACAGCATAAAAATAACTGATACAATTGTGTGTTTCAAATTTAGTATCAGTTTGAGGAAGAACCACAGATGGGTCTCACAGTCAGGTGTCCACAAAGCTCACCCCATATACTGTAGGGTAACTTACACATTATAGGAGAAAGGGGCTTGCGTTTCTTTTTACAATTAAGCACACTGGTAAAGGTGTTGGACTTCTAATTGAAAGATCGTGGTTTGATTCCAAGCTCTACCAAATTGTCATCACTGGACCCCTGAGCAAGGCCCTTAACTCTCAACCGTAAAAAAATTTAAAAAAAATTTAAAAAATCACTTAAACAAAGGTGTCTGCCAAATGCTGTAAATATAGTTAGTATGAATTGTCAAATTATTAGAAGAAAAACTCATTTTGTACGGTAAAGAATAACTTCCCAAGCTAGATTGTTCAACTAAATCTGTTCTAGAATTTTTTTACTGAGGGCATGGCTTTATACTGTTCATAATGAGGGGGGAAAAAAACTAGCCATGACCATGAGGGATGAGAAGAAAACCACATGACCTTTTTTAATGAAATTATTTCTTTTCAATTACGTGTCCATAGATTTTTTTTCAACAGTTTGTGTGATCCTAAAGTACTTTTTTTCCAGTGTCCTTGATTTGATAAGAAATTGATTTTAAATTTCGACCTGAGCCTGACATCTCCAGAGGAAAACAAAAGCCATCACAGCTCCTGTCAGAGTTGTTTTTCTAACGACCTACTGCTGCTATCTGTCTTTAAAATATGCTTATTTCATGTTGATTTCAATTAAATAGGATTTACATTGATTTGATTAGTACATTATATTAATTTGATAAATACAACAATTCTCAATTGGCAAAAGGTTTCAGTAAAAGCCAAGTGGGACGTCTCTGTTGTGCTTTGACTCACAGGTTACATTGTAGGTTTACTCACTTCTGTATAATTAAAGCATCTGTAGATCTTTAACACATACTAATTAAACAAACTAAATGGGGCTTGTCTTTAATTTTGTCTTTAACCTAGACAAAACAGTAATATAGAAAAGTGACAGGAGGAAAAAAATAAAGTAAAAATATTATAAATTCACTTTTATTACAGCCATAGTACTGGATAGAATTTTATATTTTTGCAGCTTAGTTATAATAATATTAATTATGTTTTAACGTGGTTGATTGAGCTTTGGGGTCGTTTCTGTCAGAATGATTTAACTTTAGTTAGAAGGCTGATCACTATTTACATTTTAGGCTGAATATGAATAGGTCAGTCTAATTAGAATACAGAAATTAATCTATTCCTGTATTCGGCTGAGATCATTTATGAGCCGACTGTATTAGGATAATATAAAAACATGGTTGACCTTGAGCATCACCCAGCATCACTTTGCTGTCGTGACATTATCCCTGTAAAATGCATTTGTATGATTTTCCATGGATGCAGAGGGACAACAGGATTAAGTAAAATTAAATGTAAATTTGACCTTTGCTTTTTCTCCCTAATCTTAGCTCAAGTCGATAGGTTGCTTTTTGTAAAATTTATTTTCTGTTCAGAAATAACCTTCTCACCAAACACCACAAGAATATAGATAACATGGAAGCATCAATAGCTGTCAGGCACATTAAAACCCTCACTTAATATGAGAAAGTTTTGCAGTATGCTACAGTTTACAAAAAACTCTTTAAAAGAAAAATAAATATGAATTCCCATACTTTTTAGTAAAGTAAAACAGAGAACGTTTTGGTATGGGACAAATAATCAAGGATTATAACGCCATTTAATAACACTATAATTGGTATAATGGTATTTATACTGAATGTATATAGATGTGTTAGGTAATGAGCTAACATTTAACATTAGACCACATAATAAATGAATGATATTGGACTGATTCATTCCATCCAAAATTGATAAACTATCAACATCCTTAAGTACCTAGACTCTACCAGACTTCAAAGATAACTTTAGAAGCATATATATACACCACAGGGTGCAAACCACCAGCAGTTAGAATCAGGTGGCCACAGATTGTAGCGCAGTGGTTAAGGTGTTGGACTATTAACTGGAGTCCCAGCAATTCTACCCAGTAATTCTATAATTTTAAATACAAAATAAAATAAAAAGATAAACAAGTCACCCTGGGCATCTAACAAATACTTTATTGTAACTTGTAACTGGTTTATGTGAAGCAACAATTTACAGAAATATCAGAAGCATATAATTTACAATGAGGAAAAAGCCTAAACACTTTAAGATCCTTCTTATAAGGTCATACTCAGATGTTTAGTTGTTAGCACAAGCAAACGATTTGGCCTTTCCTTCGTTTGGTGTTTTAGAGGGAACTAAAAACTCTAAACCATAGTAAATGTATTGAACTGATGGAATAGATGGTATTGTATATTAGTAGCAGATTCAAAGGGCTGTACTGTAGCAGATTCTCAATATAATCTGTTTTCAAAATCTCTCTGCAAATAAAGAGTCCAGTCAACTCATCATCTAAAATTTCACTCTGAATCATTTCTTGCCGAGAGCAGCAAAGCTTAAGCCATGACATGATAATAAATTTGTGCTGGTTATGGCATCCCCATTACAGTGTCCAGGCAGACAATAGAACTTTGTCTGTATACAATTGGGTCTATTCACAGAGAAATATATTTCTGCAGCCATTGATAGGACTTAAACAGGTTAATAGAAAAACGGGCAAATTATTCTACTCGCAATTGATCAAAGCATTGAGTGAACAGAAATTCAGTCCACATTTATTCTTCAGTGTCTTTATCATATTGGTGACTGTAGACTCTCTGGAAATGAGCAGGCCAACAGGTTCCTGCTTAATGAGGCTTCACCTAAACAAAGTAATGAGCTTCACCTGGGCTCTTTAGTGTGCAGGATAGATGAGTTCACCTTTCCTCCAAGCAAAAAATACTATTAACCTGTACAAAAACTGTTGCCCTGTCCTTGCACTTCACTTTCCCAAAATGTCTCTGCACTCATGCTTTTGGTAAAATTGTAAAATTTGAGGTTCCACAGCTAGGATTATAGACTAAGCAAATGTTATACTGATAAAAGTTCCTACACCGATTTACATAAACTATTCAAGACACAATAAACACACAATAGTAAATAGTTACTAAAAATTTAAAATATCAGTTTAACTAGTATCTAGTAACTAGTAGTAAATCAAAAGTGTGGAGAATGTTTGTTTGTTAGGTTGATCTGTGACTCTACATTGTCTATAGGAGTGAGTGAGGCCCTGTGATAGGCTGGTGACCTGTCGAGGATATACCACTTTGCCCTTTCAAGAGCTGGGATAGTCTCTACCAGACCCACATGAACTCGAATAATGGAATAAGCAAGTACAGAAGATGAATGAATGAATGAATGAATGAATGAATGAATGAATGAATGAATGAATGAATTAATTAATTAATTAATTAATCAAGCCAGAGGCGACAGGCAGCATAGAACCAAAACTTCATCAGTGACAAAATTTAGCAAAAAACCTTTGAAGAAAGCTGGTTTATAAAGAATGTATGTATTATTCATTGACTTGTTTAATCTTTTTTTCACCTAGGTCTTTGTTGATTGAAATGCTAATTATTAGGACAGCACATTGAGAATGAATAATTAAAGAACATTTTAGGCCATACAACTTTTTTTGTATCCACTACCATGCTGATAGAAATCAGGGTAAATTGGTGGTTAATTGAAGCTTAGTGAATGGCTCTCATGTAATTGTGTTTCATGGCTGTTTAAGTGACTTATTGACTCCACACAAATACGCAAATTAGACCGGAAGGAGTACAGTATTAATTGAAAGGTAGGGAAAAATAAAAATTACCAGAATCACACAGAGGTGTAACTTCTAGCTGTCAATCAAAAGTTCAATAAATTAATCCAGCTATTATTGCTCACAGCAAGTAGCAGAAAGTTCTCCAACATGTTTCCTTAGAGTAAAAAAAGATGTCACAGTTCATTACATCCCATATCTGTCATTTTTGCTGTTTCTCTCTGGTGTCTGCGCCAGACATGTGTTTTCCTTCTGCATGATGGTCTACGTAGCACTTTCCGTGAGGTGTCCCTGCAGGGACGCATGGCGTTCCTGAGGGTAGTCAAACTGACACAGTGGATAGGGATAGATTTGTTTTTCTACCCATGCTGTACAGTGACAGATGTGTGTGTCAATCTGGCCTCTGACTCCCATCATCCAGCTCTCACCTCCCCGAGACCTGAAGTACAGCTCATAAACACAGCCTCTATTAAGGGAAGCAACAAAGGTCCTTTCACTACATGTTGTCTATGTACCACTCACACTATTTGCATTCTAAATTCATAACTACTTTTAGTATTATATTAACAGTTACATTGCATCCATGTACTTTTTATTAACCGCTTTGAGCTATAATTTTATATTGCTATTTGCTATTTCAGGCATTCTTGCATCTAATAATACGGATAAAACTGGTATAAACTGATATATTTTGGTATAAAAATACCAAAAAACCATACTTCTCAGTTCTCCAAATAAACACAAATCACAGACTTCTTTCTGTGGTGCAGTGTGTCAGAGCGCAGCAACCTGCTGATAAAACTCAACCTGAATCCTCTACAGGTAAACAAGACCGTGATGTATGAGCTCCATCTCAGATACTTATGACTTGTTCCCACATAATGATAAATTACTCCCTCAAGATCCACTGACATTGTGGTGCTGTCAGATGTGACAGTGATAAAGGCTAGGTATGGAAGGGAAAAAAGAAAGGTTGGATTTAGATGTGAAACACGAGACAAGAAAAACTAGCCTATACTGGATAGTGTAGGCACACACTCCTTTTCTAGCATTTCAATATTTTCTGCAGAGATAAAAATAATACTATATTATATTGTCAGGAGGACAGGCAAAAAGTTGTCTGCGTTTTATTTCATAGGAGTTTAAATTACCTCTTTATATTCATCCTATTACCAGATTAACAGTAGATGGGACTAACGGTTCTTACCAATATTATTGGTCTATTCGTGTCTTGCGTTTAGTAGAATTTAATGAACAACAATGATCTATTTTAAACAGCTCATCTGAGGACACGCTTCAATAAATAGGTATTAGACATGAGGCATCATCTGGGCTCTGAACAGGTCAGAATTGATTTATTAACTAGTTTATTTGCATTTAATTATAGGAAGTGGTAGTGCAATGGTTAAGGTGTTGGACCACTCCTGCTGGACCATTGAGCAAGTCCCTTAACACCCAATTGCTCAGTTTTATAAATTTAAGTAGCTCCGTATAAGGGTGTCTGGCAAATGCTGTAAATGTAAATATAGGCAATTCATTTCAGTTTATTTTATTTAACATTGTTTAATGGACATTGTCAAAATGTGGCTTTTGCAGTAACATAAAGCATGAGATGATTTTTTTTTTTTAAGTATAGCACTATTCTCAACCTGAAGTCAATTTTGTTGAAGTGATCATCTGTTCACTAATAGAAATTTAAGTGCTAATCTGATAGAGGCAATTGCAGAGCTAAAGCTGCCTGTGGAGCTGAAGAACTAAACCATCAAAGAAAAACTGTTTGTATCAATTGCAGTTCAAAGCCACCTTAGAGTTTTTAAGTGGCCCCATCCATAGCATCTTTAGACTGCCAATGTCTCCACATGTATCTTCAGCAACAACGAGTGGCATAGGCATAAGATTGTAAACAGGTCCAATATATAGCCAGCACCCTTTGATTGAAAATTGTGTAGCAGGGCATCAACAATTTTAGTTGGTTACTTTGGTATAAGACCAGTGAGAATTAATACAACAGTCCGTCTCCAAACTGATAACCATCAGTTAAATAACTTCAGTGTATGACATTAAGCTGCATTAAGGTTGAGGAGTAAACATTTTAATTGCTGTTCTGATATAGTCATGTTATCTACAGGTTATTATTTTTTGTCTGATATTTAAATTTTTAAAATCTAATGTTTTATTACAGCAAATCGATGTCATATGTTTTTGTGGTGGAATCATTCCTAGTTAATAATTTTAGTATATTAATTCCTAACATAACGCTGTCTTTAAAAAAAAATATTTTTATTCAAGACGTATAAAAAACAATTTTGTACATTAGCTATAAAAAGATGTCAAGATAAAAAGGGTGCATTGCTGAAAATGATAGATCATCATGAATAATGAAAAACTTAATAAAAGAAATACATCACACATTCCTGTTTGTTTTACAATTGTTTCCATAAATAAAAAATGTTGTTTAAAGAATATTTCAGTAAAATGTCTTTACCCCAACCTACATCAACCAAAAAACTATTATTTACTATTTGAAATAATGGACTGTAACTGTGCCCATGGCATGGGAAACACACATTGCTAACACACAAAACATTTCTTTGGCTTAGCAGTTCAACATCTTAACCATTGAGCTGCCAACTCCCCCTCAAATTTGTACAACAGCTATTGTTTGCACATGGTATATTATTTTCTAAATGTTAGTGTTCATATTGAAATCCCACAGTAAAATACTTAGACCTAACCAGGAGGCTATCTATCACATTAATCAGATCTAAGAGGAAATGGTCTGTAGCTATGGCTTGTGGCATAGCAGCTGGTGGTAGAAAACAGACAGGAGATTATACCCCTTTATTACTTAACCGACCCCTATTTAACTAAATAAAAGCTTAAATAAAAGTGTTAAACAGGACACGTGGTCATAAAGTCTTTAATAGTCAAATTTACACATTTATTACAATGAATTCATATTGCAGCTGTAGATAGTATTGTATTTTGTTTCTGTATGCAAGCTACTCCTGTTGAAAATTGTATGTAGCTGTATGCAGTAGGCAGTACTGTCACTGAATATAGTGCCATTGCATTGTCAGGGCAAAATTTGTGCCACTTTCTCCTGTACCTAGTAGGGTCATTATTTCATTTCTGGATGGTCTGGTTTTTTTTTGTCTAATAACATGCCATCACAAGCGGGCCACATGGGTGGAACTAGGTGACATCTGCCATCCTTGAAATAAATACCACCACAAATATCTCTCCCACCCTGACCTCAAATTACATTTCTCATATTTTCAGATTTATTACACCTATATGCCACTCAAAATAATACATTATGTTAATCTATTATAACAAAAAACATTCGCGTTTACTGGGTAAAATTATTTCATCCAATGGAAATATGAACTTAAAGCTACCATTAAACTTATAGAACTAAACAAATACAGATACATTTTATATCTTAATCATGAAAAGAGGTACTTGATGTCCTTTGCCCCAATTATATAGAATTTTAAATTCATTTTAAATAATTTTATTTTGACTAACTACATGTAAGAGAAAGTATGCGGAATACAGATCGCTTGTTATGGAGATATATATACAGTATGTCATCGCATGGACATGTGGACACTTTGTTGAATTAATTTGTCTTCTTTTATTGGATCCAAATACAAAATTATTTGTACACCCGACCACATAGTATCTGTGCCTGACCCAACTAATGCTTCTGACCAAATTAGCAAATCCCCACAACCCGTCAAAATATTTAGTGGCATTCGGGATCACAAGGGTCCGATGGAGTCTATCCCAGGAGAGTAACTGTAACTGGTACACCCTGGAAGAGGTGTACACACTGGGCCACACTCACTCCCTCAAGCAATTTAGAATCACTAATCAACATGTACATGTTTTTGGACAGGGGCAGGAAACCAGAGTACTCAGACTAAACCTAGACAAGTACAGGAAGAACATGCAAAGTCCACACAGAAAGGCGAACCTGGGTCTTCTTGCTATGAGAAAACAGTTAACCATTAAGCCACTGTGCCACCCTATCAAAGATATATAAGGATTTTTAACAGCCATATAAAAGTTTAATGGCACAGATTTTTGGCCATTTGAGTAACTCTAATGTTAGTTTATTTTGCCATGTATTGTGCACCAAAGTACTAATGAAATGCACTAATTAGTGGGGCTTGCCTCAAAAAAGTGCAAGACAGAGACAAAGGTAACTGTAGTGGAAGTGTGAGAACAAGGATATAATGTAATGCTAGTAGATGTGGAAGAAAAATTGTAACGACCAGTAGCCATCTTAAACTAAAGATTGTGCAAATGAGAGAGTATTTTTATAGCTTAAAGCAGTAATAGCTTTGCAGCAGCCAATGTTATTCTTGCATATATAAAAAGAATGAATAACAAAATTGCAATATTTCTAGTAAAAAACAAAACGTGTGTATATGAGTGGGAAACAGCAGTTTGACTATGCAGAAACTAGTGTGTGTAGGAGTTGAACCGAACAGCTTCATGGTTCAGATATCAGCATGTATAAATGGGACTCACAAGTGTCAGGGTTTAGAAACCATTGTGTGTGAGTTGAAACCAGCAGCTTCACAGCTCTGGGTGCCAGTATGATAGCAGATGGTAGACGAATAAACAGGCTGTGGGTGGAGACCACAGGCTTTCCTCAATATCCTCACCTCACGCACCCTAACCACCACCTGCTGCAGAGCCTTGTGGTCAAATAGTGGTTGATCTAAAAAAAAAAAGGGTGACTAAAGATCAGAGATGACCACCACCTAGCAGAGGATTGATAAGAAGTACTGTGATCTTGGAAGATGTTAATGCTGTAAACAGCTGTTTTCACTGATAGATATAAGCTTGTGGTTCACATAAATATAAAGTAACAAAGTGATTTAGTCCCTCTGACATTGGTGCTGCAAAATGTTCTAAGAACTCTAGAACATAATTAAGCCAGAATCTCTGATTAACTGTTTAAAAGTTAGTAAGATATATTTAGAAAGAAGATAAAAAAATTACTCATCACTGTGCACTGAAAGATTCCAAATGCTGTGAAAGCCATTTGTGATGAGATGAGTGGGTTTATTTTCTGTTTGCTGTTTTGGCCTTAGTCTACCCTGAAGTAGACTCTAATTCCATCATAATGTACATACATTTAAACTCTCAATATATCACTTTACAGAAACTCAGTCTTGTATTCTTGATCTATTTTAGTCCATCTGATACATAACTCCTTTCTTTTTCATGCTATGCAGCCCAAACTCTAGACAGGCTCATAAACACATTCCAGTTAAAACTGCAATTTATTCTGAACATCCATTTCCCCAATTTAGCTGTTCTCAAACAATTTCAGATTTCTCACCTAGGAGAAGTACCATAAGTGATGGTTGAAATATTACTGACATAATACACAGATGCTTGAAATATTACTGACATAATCTTTTTCCTAAGATGTAAACTATTAATATTTAACACTGTGGCTAACAAAATATCAGCTTTTGCGTTAACAATTCCTTACTCTCCTTCCAGTGGCAGATTCGGTATTAATGATGCAAAGGGGTGTAGTTTCTAGTTTGGTGTGTGTGTGTGTGTGTGTGTGTGTGTGTGTGTGTGTGTGTGTGTGTGTGTGTGTGTGTTTTGGAAGTTGCAAGGAGAGCTGGGATGAAATGGGCCTCAGGGTGACAAAGCACAAGATGAGAAGAACGAAACAGTGCACTGCAGTAGCACTCATTACTCATAGTGTAGATTCAAGTGTTCCCTTCCCCAACCAAAACAGTTCAAACAGCCATCATTCAGCATAATCTCACCAAAAGTCATAGCTGTTATTGCATTCAGGCAACCTGCATGATTGATTCCGAGGAACCCCCCTTTCCCCCACAAGACCCCTATTTTCATCGTACAAATATTTGTAAAAGAAACTTATAAGCCAAATTACTTGGAAGGCAGTGACTATCATTCCAGTGTATTTAATTGGTAATTGCTAGTCTGAGAATGATTAGACAGCTTTTAAATTAATTTCTGAAGCCTTAATGTATGGTAACACATCTCCATGCCACATTTACACAGAGACACACACACACACAAAGCATGAAGCTAATGATCTTGGGACTACCTACTATATATACATTTATCACTTGAATCACTTGTTTCATGTTTAAGATGTGACCTTATAATTGTAGAGTAGCTTCTTGATCCATTTACAGCATTTGGAAGACACCCTTATACAAGGTGATATACAACTGAACAATTGGGGGTTAAGGGCCTTGCTCAGCGGCCCAGCAGGTGACAACGTAATGGTGCTGGAAACCAAACCCTGATCTTTCAGATCTTCCAGACTTCCCTATTAAGATCCTGAGCATCATCATGATTTGGGTTGCAGTGGAATAGGCCCCTAGCCAAGGAAGACTTGGTGTGAGCTAGAAATTTATTCAGGATAACTGCACACATACATTTTTAAACTGCTTAAGGCCTAGAAGCAAAAACCAATGCAGACACAGGAAGTACAACTGAAAGTCCACACTTATAGCAATTCAAGGGTCAATTTTGAACCAAGAGCAGTCCAGCCCTACATTATTTATTCCATGAATATCCTGTTTTTCAAAGAAATCTGTCATAAACAGAAGAAAAATGTGTTTTGATTTTCTCAGGTTGTCCCAAAAGTCTCCATCATAGGGGAAATTAATCCACATTTAGGGGAAAGAGTAGACAAAAAACACAGACTGTAAGCCAAAGTTGGAAGAGACAACACTGCATGTTTACAAATAAATGACAATAATTATTTATTAATAAATGCCTTGTATAATGATGGCATTTATTAATAAATAATGCCATTTTTGCCATGTATAAATGTTGTGAAGTGTGTACGCCTACACATAAAATCAGTGTCTTACATCAAATTTGTTGTATAGGATGTGAGAAGTGACCAGTGAGAAGTGAAGCATGCGGTTAATTAGAGACCTGTGCTGTATCATTTCAACAACACACTAGCTCATCAAACTATTTATATGGCAAATCTCCAAAGGGAGGTTTCAAAACAACTTTAGATTGTCAATTGTGGCATTATTTATTAAT
>JAOTRA010000039.1:3700732-3716469 GCA_026260255.1 Pseudolaguvia tuberculata | reverse complement strand
AAAGAAAGAAAGAAAGAAAGAAAGAAAGAAAGAAAGAAAGAAAGAAAGAAAGAAAGAAAGAAAGAAAAAGAAAGAAATCTAATAAAATTATTTTAAAAATGTATGTAAATTAATAAAAGCGTTATGAATATCGAATGGAGGTAAACGGTATGTATTGTTATCAACATTCAGGATTAAATAAATGTTTTGGAGTCTGGCTTTTAAAGTTCACATACTTAAAAGAATGCATTATAAAAATATGACATTCTTATATGTATTATTTAACAGTAATAAATATTGCGAATGGGATTTTAAGCCGCTCTATTTTGCAGATTATAAAATAAGTAATTTATGTAAGCAGAAAGACTAATAATTCAGTGTAACACTGATGTTCATAGTAATATAACATTATGTATAAATGACATACAAACAGAAGATGCTCTGCTCTGCTTTCTAATATCTATATAGGATAAATATGTTAGAGTAACAAAATCTCCATCACACAACACCAGGATGACCTTCACCTAAAACAGCTGTCTAGTTCGAGGTGTAATTACATCTTGCTTATGATATTGGAGTTTTTTGTATATAAAAATAAACCAGCACATAAAGAAGCAAAAATAGGTGGAAAATTCAGTCCCAAGATTGACGTCAGATCTGAAATAAGATTCTTTTGTGATTTCACAGCTATTTCACTCCAAGATTACTCTTGCCGTAGCCTTGCCGAACTTTTTATGCCCCTTATTTAGTCATCAGAAGAAACCTCAGGTAGCACCAGAGTGTAGATGTTTATTTGTGGGTATGATGGAGAACTCAAAAGTAGCTGAAGATGCATCCAGTTTTCAATTTATATTGATTCGATTACTTTTTATCAGAATGACTTTTCATTATAAATATAAAAGTACAGAAAAAATAAAAAAGGACTTTTTCCAGAAGCAGGTATTTGTACAAATCTGTGCTATTCACTCTTCAATTCTTATTCATCAATTCAATTCATCTTTGTTTATCACATCCACTGGTTTTGTACGGAAGCTGAGATCAGAATGCAGGACCAGCCACTGTAAGGTGTCCTTGGAGCAATCGAAGATTAAGGGGTTTGTTTAAGGGTTCCGCAGTGGTAGTGGGCAGCTCTGAGATATGAACTTTTTAACCTTTTGGTCAATTGAACTTAACTTGCTGACAATCTAAAAATGTCTTCTGACAAAACATGGGTGGAATATCAAGTCGATGTTTTTTTTAGTTTCTGTTTTATATACTAGCATTACAGTACATATACATATATATATCAACTGTAGTAAAAGTAAAATGTAAATAAAACAAACAAATAAGGATAAATACTGCAAGAATATTTTTATCTTATACAGAATCTGAAACTATAAAATGAATGCTTAGACAAGATTTATACAGGCTCAATGGTTCAGGTATGTGTAATGATTTATAAAATTGATCATCAGGGACTATAAATTCGATTTATATAATTTTGTTATATACTGCAACTGGGGCAGCGAGGTGGCGTACTGGTTAACACGGTCGTCTCACAACAAGATGATCCCGGGTTCGATTAGCAGGCCAGGGAGCTTTCTGTGCAGAGTTTGCATGTTCTCCCTGTTTCCTCGTTACTCTGGCTTCCTCCCACAGTCCAAAGACATGTACAATAGGTTGATTGGTGATTCTTAATTGTCCATAGGAGTGAATGTGTGCGTTAGTGCTTGTTTTTCTATGTGTGGCCCTGCGATGGACTGGCAAACGGTCCAGGTTGTACCCCCTGCCTCTTACCCTATGTGTGGGATAGGCACCAGCAGACCCCATGACACTGAATTGGGGACTAAGAAGATCCATCAGTGTAATACCCATAAATTTGATTAAATGTTATTTTACACAATTTGCTGTTAAAACAAATTAATTTATTGAACGCTGTGTGGAATTGACATTAAGACTCCATATTGCATCATGCAATTTCTACAGCTTTTAAAGATGCTCTTTCATGCTCCTGTTCTAACACATCCTCTATCAGATTCAGATGAGGTGACTGGGAACTGACACAGAATTTGTGGGAATAGTCAGGAATAAAGTTAGATTTTTTTTTTTTGCTTTATTAATTCATTATCTGCTGTACCCATAGGAAGTTCTGTTGTCTGTAACTATACTTTAATAGACAGTGGCATAGATTAACAAAACATTACAACTCTACCATGTACTGTAGATGTAGACAATTTCAGTTTACTGAAAAGGTTTTTCTGACAGAGATTAAGATACTTATTGGATTTTTTTTTTACTTTGTAAAATCAGGAAAGGCAGGACAAGAAAAACTAATCCAAATAATTAAAAGCAGGCCCAGTTCTACTTGAGGTACCTGTTTTTCAATCCATGCATGGTTGATACATGGATGGAAAAACAGATACCCCAGGTAGGCAATTTTTCAGTGTGAGGTTAGAAACCTCAGACTGCTTTTATCAGATCACAAATCATACAGAAATAAACATCTTTGTATACCACTGTCTTTGGCAAATTTTGATTAGGTGGGCGAGACAACCCACCCCTGTCCATGACAAGAACTAGCACATCTCCCACCAACAGACAAGTCAGTCAAAATCAGCATCATTAGGAGGCATCTATTCTTATACTATGCGTCTTTTGTTAAAGAGTAAAATCGAACTGTATTATGTTGAAAATATCTTCTGCATGAGCAGATAACGTATCAGCCCTGACCTAAGGATAGCAACGAACTGTAAAAATTACTGGGAGCGTTTATCCACAACTGCGATTGAGTCCCAACACCCAAGCAAAGACAATTTTGGGAGGAAATTAAATCCTTCATTAAAACAGTCAATAACCAAGAGCTTTCGTGCTGCCTTTACATAAATATTAGATCATATCTAGACATCCGGCAACATCCCATTTGATAATTGATCAGGAATAGTAGAACCCTGAGCTGAATAATTCCCCAAATCTTTGTACATTGAGATAGTTTATGTTGTGACTGCAATAAAGGATGACTGTATCAGGAAATCCACCAAATAATGCGTTTGACTGTGTAAAGTTAACATTGTACCTCAAAGAAAAATATAGAATCCAATGTAAATAAATGAATATCAATTCATCTAATAATATATATAATTTCCTTTTAAATTACATTATTCTCCAATATTCAAATGATGGCTAAAGCAAATCTAAAAATCAATGCAATTTGATTTTCACAGACTAATAGCAACTTATAAACAAACTATTGTATCTATAAGCCTTGTAATGATTTTTTTTATTTCATTTTATTTCTGTGGGTTAAAGGAGTTGTTAACAAAATGTATTGTATGCAAATCACCACAAAAATGACAAAAGAACAGCAGATCACCTCTAGTACACATTCTCAACCATTAGTGCACACTTAACAATTGCATAATACAGCAAAGGTCATTTTACAGAAAAGAACTAATTTCCAGTATCCTGAGGTGAATGAACTAAAATCACAGTAAAGGAGTACTCTACTCGTGTTTAAAAAGAATCCAGTAGTATGTATTAGAAATATGAAAACAATGGGACAACACAACCCTGTAAAACTATGTGGTTATATTGCTAGAATATAACCACTTGGCTGGTAAATAAATTGTTTTGGAACATTTTCAATAATTTTTCTAATTTTCGGTATCTGGGCATTAAATAAATGTACAAAGTAAACAAATTTTACAAGGTTACTACATGTCGGTGGCTACATTTTACTGTAAGACACTTTTGAGGTCACAAAATAGACACTAATATTGCAGTTAACTAAGATTATATATATTACAGAAAGCTGTGACGGCTAATACGCAAAAAAAAACCTCTGTATTGCACTTTGGTAGAAATAATAATAATAAACCATGTTAGATTTTATCAACATACCCCAAACCCGTAAGAAAAGAGAAGCAACAAGATCCAAATGTCCAGCCGTAATAGTACAAGAGGCTACATATGTGCAAAAATAAAGCTAATTTAGTAAAAAATAGCAACTTGCCACTTTATCAACCCACATGTAATAAAAGTCGTAGTGCCATAAGCTGAATCAATCCAACCATCTTAAATAGGCACACACACACACACACACACACACACACACACGTTTAGCAGAACGCTTGCACATTCAGCTCAGATTCAATGTCACCGTTGGTATGTTGCTCTTGATGCCATTTAAATAAATTTTATCACGTCTCCATGATGGCCAGTTGCTGGGGACCACAGTACAATTCAGTAAAGTATAAATAGGTCAATTTTTTCTATTATCCTCCCCACAACCTATAACTGAAAACAAATGAATAATTATTGAAATAATAAAATGAAGATACAGATTGCATGGTCTTAACATTAAATGAAATTTTAAATGACTGGTTCAAACAAAAATACCTCATTATTTAGGGACTAAAGTTTTAAATGTGCAGTACATTGAAATACATACAAACAGGTAGGCAACTCAAAAGACACCCGATCAGACACGTAGAGACAACTTGCGAACATTAAGCAAAGTGTGTATGCTGTGTGTATGTCAAAAGCAGCAAGGTAAGACAGGCACTCTAACACCTGGATTAAAAGGTGCAGAGTTACCGAGCTGCTGCATGCTAACTGCTCATTTTGGGGTCTTCTTTTGGAAAAATTTAGCTTTCAAAATCAACTCAAAAACATGCAAAAAAAAAAAAAAAAAGCATTATTTTGCATGACAAGTCCAACAGATAATTTATAGTTACATAAACTTTAAAGCAACATGGACACAACTGTCGTAATGCAAGATCTGAACTCTTTAACTGTAATAAATGTGCTTATTCTGCATTTTGCCGTTACAACAATTATAAATAATCCAGTTGTCACTTATTTTAGGTTGTGGTTGAATTTGCATGTGTTATTCTGTGCGCACCAACCAGAAAACCTCTTTTATTTAACAATGTTAACATTAGTACTGTTAGTAGTGATTAGCATTCTTTCAAAAAGGGAACATTATTTGAAACAAGCAATAGAACATGTAAATACAAGCTTAGGCCAATAAAAAAAAAAAAACTCCTAAAGCTCTTAATCTTTGCTACAAAAGGATAAAACGGCCACAAGCCCATTTTTTCCAATAACACACACAATAGTCCCATCATGCGTATGAGGACTTGCTGAGAAGTTACTTTAAATAATTAAAACCGGAAAGGAAATGAAGTCTTCTGACTTCAAAGCCTTCCGCTTCAACTCCAGGCTGTGTTTTAAATTCTGATAAATCTGGAGTGTTACATGCAAGTGGAGTGTATGAAAAACTACATTCTACAGTCAATCAATTATGACATTTATACAGAAAAAGAAAGGTGTATGGAAAGTCAGAAGAGAAGTTAAAACCAACACATTCAAACAAAAGAAAGACAGGTAAGAAAGCTAGAGGTGTCACTTTGTCATCAATTTTCCATATACTTTAGTTCTACGGATCGGTTTACAGTCTTTGGACGGCTGGGAGCCTGAACCATTTGCTGGTGTTGAAAAAGGAGTCCAAGTGCAGCCCTGGTGTAGCAGGGACCAAGGATACTCCTCATGCCATATGATGAGGTTGAGAATCAAAGTCTTAACGTGCTGGTATGTTTTAGCAGCACTGTCACACTGACTGCTGTCACACAGCCAGAAAACACCTTCAAGGCTGAGACAGAAGCTAGAACAAAGTCTCACACTTTACAGCTCCACTGGGATTCTGAAGGTTCAAAGATATGCATCAGATTTCAAAGAATAAAGTATATATTAAAGTATATACACAATAGATCTGAAGGTTAGATCTGTTGCTACAAAAAACAAAGCACCTTTTTCCAGTGTTGATGTGAGAACGTTATTGAGGGATATTTCTCTCTTTGCATTATTATCCTACCTTTTGACTGATTTAAGTCATCCAGCAGCTGGTAAATGAAATGGACAAGTATAACAAGTATAAAACTGTTTTAAATGGCCAACAAGGAGCAAAGTTAACTCTAAATAAATAATGGGGTTCAAAGAAAATAAAAAGTAAATTTTTTTTGTCTAATGTAAATTGTGCAGTCATGCTGGTTAAGTTAGTGTCTGTGTTGGCTCCATGGATGTGTAGACCCTCACAGCAGTGCAACTGCTATATTGCAGCACCTGAAATGAGACACCCTGGAAAAAGTGATGTTAAGGAGAGACAGTGGGCTGAAAGGGTTGGCTCACAACTGGTAGACAATGCTTTCAGAATGATTGACAGATGCTCTGCCATCCTGTGGGAGCCGCTGCCACTGAAAAGTGGTGCTGAGAGAGCCCACATCTTCCTCCTCATTCTCCTGCTCTTTAGCAAACTCCATAAAAACCTGATAGAAACAGATATGAAAATAAAACAGGACTTTAAATACTCTTGGGATTTGTAATAGTACTGTATATTTTGACCAACCTGCTCTAAGGTAGACTGGGAGAAATTGTATTCTTCAAAAGTGAAATTTTGTTTAGCTGTAAAGAGAAAGAACAATCAAATAAAAAATTTAAATAACCATGAGGTATTTAAACTATTCTCTCTAATCTCTAAATCATTCTCTCTTTGGCCACTTACCGTTTTCTAACTGAGAGAAAGCATTGGCTAATGATTTAACATCCTCCATTGGGATCTTATATACCATCAAGGTTGCAAAACTGAAATACAACAGAGCACCACAAATTATTAACATGATGCACAAACGAAAATACATTACTCACCATTTCTCTATTATTATTATTATTATTATTATTATTATTATTATACAATAATAATTCCTCCAAACTATTTACAATACCTCTCCTGGCGTGCAGCATGAGGAAAGATCTTTAATATTTCCTTGTGTAATAGTGCCACCTGCTGGAGGCCTATGAGCTCTTCTCGAAGCTTAATCTCCAGACTGTAACCTTGACCGTATTTACCCTTTAGGTGTTGGATGGAACCTATGCAGCTGCAGAAAAGCATTTTATTTTTTAATTAATGCAATTATTTAACCATGCCATAAGAAAGTAAAATTCATGAAAACATACAAAAATGTTTTTTTATTTACTCAAGTACATAAAAAATAAAAAATAGGCATAAGCCTAGAAAAATATCAGTGACCATTCATTCATTCATTCTTTTTCTATACCTGCTACCGAGCTGCACCAAACTTATCTATGTTGGGTTTAAATAGGTCATTGTTAAAAATAGAGAAATAAAAAACATTCCTTAAATGAAAATTATAATTAAAGCGTTATAATATTTCTTAATCCAAATGATAAAGGAAACCATAGGACAAACCGTAATTGGCCAGACACCATTATGGCCACTCTATCACACACAGCTTCTGCTTCCTCCATGTAGTGCGTTGTCAAGACAGCACCACGCGTTTTGTTTTTAAAGGCCACACGCATCGCTCTCCTGGCACAATAGACAAGAGAGACACAAAGATTCAATAAAACCTTATCAAAATACTGTTATCAAAAAAAGATATCCTTATTCAGTAACTAAATTTAAAGGAGTCTTACCACATACGCTGCTTGGACTTAGGGTCCATCCCAGAAGAAGGTTCATCTAAGAGCACGATTTGAGGGTTTCCCAGCATGCTTAGTGCAAAACACAACTACAAACAAGAGACTTCCATTACAAATTATGACCTAGTATAGTACTAAATATATAAAACACAAAGTTAAATTATTATTCATTTATTTAAATACTGAAAATCATCAACCAACACTAATAAAACAGTTAATACATTCTGTAGCTGTTTTGTATTACAACAGTTCTTTTAAACTGCATGTTGTTAACTGATGCTCTAACCTTTCTCTTAAGGCCTGCAGACAGACATTTAGCCTGTTTATGAAGGTGCTCCTTCAGTTCCAATGCATTAACCACACTGAATGTTCACCCATACAAATAGACACAAAAACAAACCAAATTACTCAGGCCTGTACATACATAGGAATACTGTTTTTCAATAAGGATTTTCAATGTTTTGATTATCAACATTGTCTTAGGGTGGAAACTCAATTTAATTCAAAATAAAAGTAGCACATGGGTATGAAAACCAAGGTGTACAGTGAATATAGAAGCTGAGGTACCGTCGAATGATGTTTGGCACATCACTGTGGTGTAAACCCTTTATTGCCGCATAGATTTGGAGGTGCTCCTCTAGGGTGATCTTAGGCCACAAAGGGTTTACCTGGGGACAGTAACCTACATACTCAAGTGGGTTATCCACTGGCCTAAACTCTGTCCCATAGTCCCCCATTAAAATCTGCAAAAAAAAAAAGCAACAGATGTAGAACTAATGAGTTCCTG
Source organism: Pseudolaguvia tuberculata (assembly GCA_026260255.1). NCBI lineage: Eukaryota > Metazoa > Chordata > Actinopteri > Siluriformes > Sisoridae > Pseudolaguvia > Pseudolaguvia tuberculata. The sequence goes on along the minus strand of JAOTRA010000039.1, from coordinate 3,708,227 downwards.
TTTGAACAGATTTTTTTTTAGCTATAATAAATTATTCTCGGTCCTTAAAGCACTGCTTCTTAAGGGCATGCCTAATGGTGAAGCATAGCTTAAAAATATATTACATAATCAAAATAAACAAAATGTTACAATTCATTATTACTAAGTGTTTAAAATTATTTGCCTTTTCCCCCACAGATCAATTTAATAGAATGCTGAATAACTCCATTATAACAATTATAAATAAGGCTCAACTAGAGTTAATGTCTTCTATCTATGGAAAAGTTCAGGAGCTTTGGGATTACAATATATAGCCAGAACATTTTATTCCTCAGAATAATTAATGAGCTTTGAAATCTATTTGACATTCAAAGGGGTCCCTGGTACCAAAAACATGAAGGAACTCTTGCAGAAAACGTGTAATGAGATGCCATGAGCAAGATGTTTTACATCAAGCCTAATTAAAGATATAAAAAGCCCTTAATGTAGTCCGTTTAGTAGGCACAAATTAAAGTGAGAGAGAAATACACACCTGTCCTGCAGTGGATGCTGTGTCTCCGGAGAGCATGTGCATGATTGTGCTCTTTCCTGCTCCATTAGGTCCCAGAAGCCCCAAGATTTCACCTGTACAAGCCAGTTAACATGATTTTTTTTTTCTTAGTGTCTTCATGGTTATGAAATTCTGAAATAAAAAAATCTTCAACAACGGCTGAACAGCCAAACAGATGGTCATGTACCTTTTCTTACACAAAAAGAGATGTTCTTGGCAGCCACTCTTCTCTTTTTACTTAAGGAAAAGCCTTCTTTTTTTACCAAGTACTCCTTCCGAAGATTACTTACAACTACTACTGGTTTCTGAAAACACAGACAGAATGAAAAACTTAAAAAGCTAGAATACCATAATACCTTATGATATATATAGATTAAATACATAATAAACAACAGATCATTGCATTGCACGTCTCTTATTTTTAACAGCTAACTAAAGCATTTAATAAAAAAAATTATAAAATTGTTGTAAAGACACGTTGTAAAGACATTGGCTGAATCTGATCAGATAATAACTTTTGAATTTATTCTACCGTTTTTATTTAGCAGTCACTTCAACAGTTATGCTTGCCCACACTAACATGTAGTATTTATTCATGGCAAACCATAAGCAGCTTACACCCTTTTCAATAGTCTTCCATCACAGTCAAAATAAATGTAAAACTCCACCTTTTTATGGTGGTCAGTTAAAATAACATTTGCCAAATGTGACAAATTGATATTTCATTTTGCATCCAAAGTGAAGATAATAAATAAACCATTCCTAACCTCTTCACAGCACTGACAGGTAAGGGCCTCCTTTACTCGAGCCTTTTCCACCATAACATCCTCATCCTCATTAACATTCTCCTCTGGATTTCGCTGCACTTTGCCCTTGGCTTTACATGAAATCCTACGAGAAGTGCAGCCAGAAAAAAGATTATGTATCCCACACACATAAAACAAAGGGCTTTTAAAACGTACAAAGCTAAGATCATAAAAGACAAAAACCTGCAAAGTTGGTCATTTTTCATAGTTTGGCCCCCATAGCGGATCTCTAGCCATCGCAGTAAGAAAAGAAGCAAAAGGCACTGAAAATAGGGCTGCAAACAGCAAAAAGCATTTAGTGTAAAACATTAAGAAATGTAGAATAGAAACAAATGTGTAAAAAAAATAAATCCTCACAGAAATAACAGCAATGAGTAGATTCTTCCATAGAAACTCCTCGTGGAAAGGTCGTAGGAATGTGGCCTGAAATCATAGAAAGTCAAGCATCTCAATTTACTCACAAAAATACATATTTACATTTATGACATTTGTCAGATGCCCATAACGAGAGTGACTCATATTTATTTGTTGTATCTCTTGAGGGTTAAGGCCCTTGCTCAGGGTTACTTGTGGCAGTTTGGTTGTGCTGGGAATTTGCTTTGATTACATACTCATTTCAACATGGCATCTTTTCCATATGCTTCTGCAATTTAACATTTAATCCTCACCACAGTTGCATAAGTTGTTCAACAATTTGTTTTTGCAAAGTCCTCTCCAACATATCACAAAGATCTAAATGGGGTTATGGACTAGATTCTATATGTATAAAAATAAATGTTTCATACTTCCTGAGCCACCTTTTCCCTATAAAAGAAAGAATATTTACGGAATAACCTGGTTACTCATTCAGGTATTCAGCTGACCTTATTGTTAACATTCTGAATCTAACCAACTGAGGCACTAGGCATGATGGGTACATCTCTTCATCCACCTTTCTTCGTACTCTGATGCACCAATCACTCTGTAATGGGAAGATGGTAATATGGCCTGATAACTCTGTTCTACAGGCTAATCTTAATACCTAGCAAATTGTGGCCTTTTTTTAATTAGTCTCATTGTTTTTTTCTTATGCATGGTTAAATACTTTGACTAATTAAAGATAGCCATGAGTTCCACTGTGATCACAAAAGGTTGTTTTTTTTTCAACCACACTCCTTGACTATGCTTCCCCCCACTATCCTTCCAAACCAATTTTAGGTTCTTAAAACAATTTAATTATTTTTCACTATGATTTCTGTTTTATTTGCTCTATTAGTTTGTATTCTTTGAAAAAGATTAACATCTTTTCTACAACAACAGGATGTGTTATCTGACGTGGCTGTTTACCAAATTGGAAGCTACTAAACTGAATCAGATAGGGTTAAAAACTTGTTGCCAGTTGAAACATAATTATCTATTCAGTAATTATCCAGTGGGAGTCTCTTAACTATTTTCTAGGCTAAATCCAGTTGGTAATGTTTTTGGACAGGCAGTGTATATTGCATTAGTTTTGGGACACAATCATTGTCATGTAATTTGTTCAGCATGATAACTATTGTAGATACTAATAATAAAATCCCAAACTACACAAATTACCTTAGTAATGCAGTTGAGGCAGGCCATCAGAGGATACAATGGGTTGAAGAAACATAGGACATTATGTAGAAAACGTGTTAGTCCAGGATTGTCATTCACAAAAACAAGCTGGACTATGGAAGCGGACACTACACAAACCTACAAACATACAAAAAAGAGCAAAGTAACATAACAGAGCAACCTAGCAAAAAAAGATTATATATATATAGAGAGATAGAGATAGAGATAAACATAGACATAGACAGACAGACAGACAGTAGTGTGTGCTGTGTTAATATCTGTAACCTACCATCATAGAGACAACAGAGAAAAAGTCTCTGTTGCTTTGGACTTTAGTAAACATAAATGACACACAATATGTGAAGAGGATCGTGGCTGGGCAGAACCCAATGAGACAAATAATCTGAAAAGAAAAGACAAACTATAAAATTACATTCTTTTTAAAAATGTTTGTTAATCAGAATATAAAAGATAATGGTAATAAGTGAAAAATAAATATCTGATTTACAGTATCTTACTATTGGTTTGTAAATTTAAGTGCAACATTTATGTGAAATAAATGACTGTATAAAGCCTTTTGAGATAGTATTTGTTAGATTAGAATTAGACACTGCTATTAATAAAGATTTAAATATCATGTCAAAGCTTAAGTCAAAATGCATAGCTTTTCTCCTCACCACAGCCAAGACATTGCTGTTGGAAAGCAGGTCTGTGGAGTGGAAGGCAAACAATGTACAAATCATACAAATTAGGACGAGGTAGTAGAAAGGGATATCCACAGCTGCCTGCCCACACCAGTATGCTGATGGCACCAAACCAGAGATCCTCATGGTTGACCGACACTTTAACTAGAGCATATTAAAAATAAGAAGCAAACAGTAAACATGTAAGCCAAAGGTTAAACATGTTAAAGTAAATATTGTTTTAACAAATATTTTACATAAATACCTCTCGATCTCGTGTATGATCCATTGCAAAATAAGCTGGCATTCCAGCTGCCAACATGCCAAGTATCACAGCCTCAATATAAACCAACGCATAGGAAGTAGAATCTGGAATTTGCTGGGATAAAATGTAAAAGAAAATTGTTAAAACACTTGATTGATCGGATTTTACACAATATTTTATGTAAATTTATGATAATCGAATGCAGATCTGAAGTAGATTTATGATACTCACATAATCAAAGGGTTTAGTCCAGGTGTTTATGTGGCCTGTACCATTGTAGCCTCTTAAGAGGGCGTTGCTCAGAACATTCACAACCATTGGCAAAGAGTGCACTGTGGTACTGTTAAAAGCTACAGTATAATGAAACCCCTAAAATAATAATACATTTTTAAGTAAACTAACAGTCAATTAGCTCACTAAGACAAAATAAACATTGATTTCAGCTTGAAAAAAACCACAACATAACTTAATTCTAACTTTATCCAAATTAATACAGTATTCATTTAAATCAAGCAGTTCTGAAGCCCTGTAATGTATTTTAAAGGCATTCTAAATAAAATCAGCCTGCGGCAGCATTTATTCACTTTCCAGTCTTTCCAGTGCATACCTTACTGGAACCTGTTACATTGATAGCAGCACTGTGAGGTGCTGCAGACATGTAGTCCGTTTTTTTCATTAGCTCCACCTTAATGTCCTGAGACTCCAGGTTATGAATGAAGCCTGATATATCTGAATCTGAGATGAAACACAAACAGAATACAATCATTAATTTTGTAGGCCACTGTGTGGTATCAATAAAAGCATAAAGGAAGAGAGACTACAGTCTCTGAAAACCTCTTCATTAAGACCCATTTTAGAAATTCTGTTTTATTGACTACATTAAAAGTATTGATAATCTGCAAGTAATTAAACTAATTTAATTAAATAGTGTATATTTATCATTCAATTAAGCAAATGTTCTGCTCAGTGGATTAAGCTACTCGAAATCAATACACAAAACATTGATTCAGGAAAAGCAAGCAGACCGACCCGAGGAGTTAAGCACAAGCAAGCTGGTAGAATATTTGCGAGGCGCTTCATGGCTATGCAGCAGATAAATAGGTTGAAAATGTCTTTCGGGGGAATGGATCTGAATATTTCCTGTAGCTAGTGACAGAACCAGCACTGAAGTCAAGAAGACCAGGAACAATGTCACACTAGCGTATAAGAAAAGGAAAAGAACAAACAAGTATGTATCTCTCTTTCAGTTGCAATTTCCTTTTTCTAAAACAAAACTAAATTTGTACAACTCACTTGTATATAATGGGTTTTTTCTCTCTTTGCAGGTTGAGCATATGGAGCCAGGCAACTGTGATAAACTGCTGCCTCCAGAGGGTGTGGCCTGTAACTGAATTATGCCTGCTCTCTGAGAAGGATAGCAGCCTTTGGTCAACATCGTCCAGACATGAAGCGTTACCTCCTTCTTCTACCTTCTCATGGTTAAACACACTGTAGTCTAAAACAAAACATTTCAAACTTGATGTTTTTCACTATAATCATTTCTATTTATGTACAATTAGATTTAAATGTACAAATATATAACTATTCTTTTAAAACTTTAATAAGAAAATGAAAAAAATTATTTAGCCTTTTGTTAAGTTACAATGATCCAGTGTTGAGATAAAAAAATAGGACTTTCAAGCAAGCATAAATAAGCACAAAACAAGAAAACAAACATACATTCTTGCAGTACTTAAAGGCTACGCATTCCAATAGTAAGTAACATAAAATCATAAACAAAACAGATATGGATACATACATTAAAATGTGAATTAAATGCACACTAGTTTTCTTTACCGAAAGATGAATAACTCGTACACATCGTACCTGCCTGGTCTACTTCTGCTTCTGCCTCCAAACGCAGAAAGACATCTTCTAATGTTGTCATAGAAACACCATAGTTAATGATGCCCAAGTCGGATCTACTGTCCAGTTTGGCAAAAAGCCCTATATGCAAGATGGAAAACTAATTTAGAAACAATAACACACTGATTAATTTCTTGACAGATTAACAAATGGTTTTCTATTTCAACGGATATGCTAGTGAAGTAAAGGGTATATCAATTATCCATTTAGCAATGAACACAATTCTAATACATAGAGATGGGAAATTAATTAAATAGAACCAATATAGAAACAGTTAAAATGTTAGACTGTTAACAGGAAGACTGCAGGATTGATTCCCAGAATAACTAAACTACCACAAGCCATTTAACCCTCAAGTGCTCAACTTTATAAAAAGAGATCAATGTAAGTTACTCAAGATTTGGGTATCAGTCATATGCCAGAGGTTTGAAAAAAAACTGACACATTATCATCCATAAAAACAGATTCTAATTGCCTTTCAAATAGTACAAGGGGACAAACATTTATGTGCAATCAGGGAGGCTTCTATCAAATTCTGCCAATCAAATGTGAAAGTAAATTAGTGGAAAATAAAATATTTATACTTTAAAAATGTGATTTTATTTGGAAAAGTGGAAGCACAGCAAGAGGAGTGAGGCAAATGACTGAAGATGATGTGCAGGATAGCTTTATTTAAAATATATTTGTTATTTTCTATTGAAAAGTGCTGTCTAACACAAAGTAACATTTTATTTAACTATTAAACTCAGTTACTTAAAAAGCTGTGATTCACATGGTAATTTGGTACTCATTAAACCATGCTGCCCTGTAGATTAGACAAATACAATAGATGTTACTCTTCTAAGACAAAATATCTAAATAAAAAGTATGCTTTATGTTTTTCATGATGTTAATTTCCTCATGTTCATTTTCAATAATCAAATGTAAAAATTACACCATAGTCTTCACAGTATGATTCATTCATTCATCCATCCATCCATCTTCTAACCCATTTATTCCCTAATTCGGGGTCACGGGGGTCTGCTAGAACCTATCCCAGAGCTCATAGGGCAAAAGGCAGGGGTACTTTTCGACAGGTTGGCAGTCCATTATAGGTCCACTCCTATGTTGCAATTTAAAATCCCCAATCAACCTAATGTACGTGTTTTTGGACTGTGGGGAACACTGAGTGCCAGGAGAAAACCCACGCAAGCATGGTGAGAACATGCAAAGAAAGTCCCCCGGCCTGGGAATCGAGGTGACTGGACTAACAACTACGCCACCGCGCCGCTCTTCACCCAGAATTGTATAAATGGATCACCAAGAAAACAATTGGTAACACACAAACTGTTAAGAACTGTAATCCCGTACAGGCCAACTTAGCCAACTTTCAACTTGGGGACAGGTCGGCTTGAATGCTGAATCAAACAGGTATGATGGACAGGGCCTTCTACCAATAAATCTTGGGTGAGAACCCTGCCTCAGCCAGGGTATTGAAAATGGATTGTTGATGCATATTCCCCTGATAGGACATTGAATAATTAAACGCACAAAAAAGCCACACATCATCCTGCCTGCCGACTCGCTTACCTTGGGCCAACTGTGCAGTTGGTAAAAACGGATGAATCATGGATTGGCCCAGGCCTCCTTGCTACAATATTTCATTTGTGCATCACATATTATTCGCACATTTATCAAATAGAAATGTTTCTGATTCACGTATGCAAAATTATTTAGATGCCGCTATATATAT
>JAOTRA010000039.1:3676030-3689753 GCA_026260255.1 Pseudolaguvia tuberculata | reverse complement strand
GTGTGTGTGTGTGTGAGAGAGAGAGAGAGAGAGAGAGAGAGAGAGAGAGAGAGAGAGAGAGAGAGAGAGAGAGATGGAGAGATGGATGGACTGGCGACCTATCCAGGATGTGCCCCTGCCTCTCACCTTATGTGCTCTAGTGTAATTCTCCATAAGAACTCTGTAACCCGGAATTCGGGAATAAGCGGGTAAAAAGATGAATAAACGATAATATAATGAAAATAGTTCGGTATAATGAAAATTATACTAAAAATATTTAAATATTCAAATGTATCATTCAGTAAAATTGTTGTGTACGTGTAAAACACTAATTGAAATATAATCAGTTTTAAATCAATTTTATTTGTATACAAATAAAAATGTACAAAATTAAGGGTAGAAAAAAGAAGTATATATGTATGTATACGGAAAAAACAACAAGGAAAAGGCAGAGTTTCTGAGGCACATATATGTGAAATACATAGATGTGAATTTCTGATTACCAAAGAGATAAGTCGACCATAGAAAAAATGAAATGTAGTACTGATAAAGGCAAATAAAGGAAACATCTTATTTTTTCTTTGCAATACACTTATGGACAAAAATAAAACTTATGGAACAGACCTAAGCTTCAAAATCAATCTACCCAAATTACAGACCCTAATACAGTAATCACAGAAATCTTACCCTGAATGCATGTGAGATAATGTGAGAAAAACACACTATGAACTGAGGATCCCTTAAACAAACTCAAGATATACTGTTCTCTCATGGGTAAAACATCCTCAATCCCATAAAAGGGTTTGTTAATAAAATGTTACAGTTCAGTATAAATATACTGAGTTACATTTAAAGGTGCTTTTTTATGATTTCTTGGAATCATATAATACACACACCATAAGGCATGATTACACACTAAACCCAAGAGCATTCAAGGCAGGATTATATCCTTTGTCTATATTGCTTATCTTAAACAAGCATATCTTTTATTATTATCGTAAGTTTACACTTTTGATAGCTCTGACAATGTACATTTTATAATTCAACATGTTTGCAAATATTTAAAAGCCCTTGCATGCTACATGCCAGTGATACATCTGCAGAAATGTGTGCACATAAAGAGAAGTAGGACCCAATAAGACATGCAAGGTTCTTAACCTTATCTCTCTGCATACAGTCCAAAACAATAACCAGGTGTATCTCCAGGCTGTTAGTGAATTTGATGACATTTAAATAAACAGAAATGTGTCTTGGATCCCAGTCTCTTGAAAAGGAGTTTCAGACAGTTAATGGTGAATGAAAAGTCCTCAGTGTTTACGAGTACGATGACCTCCAACACCTGTAGAGGTGATATAGAGGAGCGGCTGAGGTTGCCTGGTTTGGGGGCCGTGCTTAATTTGCCCAATATGGGAGGGAAAGTTGATCAAGGGAGAGTCTCCTGTTGAGTTTTATAAAAAGAAGACAATCATTCTTACAAACAAATCTGCAATTATTTTAATATGATAGCCCTTATTTTTAACCCAGCTAAAGTTTTATTAAAAACTATAGATCAAAACTATATAAAAAAAAAAACTACACACAAAAACTGACCTGTCGGGTAGTTGGTGTGGGAGGGTCGGGCTTTGCCAAGCTGAGCCGGAGCTCTGTGCTGAGGGCGCAGGAGGGGTGCAGGAGGTTGCCCGTTAATGTGTAGGTGTGTGTCAGAAGTGCTATCAAGAGGCCGGAAACGTTGGCTAGTGCTCTTCCCCTGATTTAGCTGCAATTAAAAAAAAATAAATATAATTACTTTATACTAAACAAGGAAAGAATTTTGTATGTATATTTATTTATTTACATTTTTAATGGCAAGTCTTTAAGCAATGTGATGTAACACAGTTGATTTACTCAATGGATGCTGTTAAGTATACATTCAGTCTGTTTGCATTTTGTCATCAATTAATGAAAGACTTTTGAGAAAATAATGTCCCCCACAACTCATATTACAAACTTAACAATATCCTTCCATATTTAAAATTTGTAAGGTGTGAAAATGCACCACAAGAAATGAACTATCAAAAAAGACTAAAAAGTTAGAAACACTCAAACATGACCGATCATAGAAATCATTACATGCACTGCATATTTTAGCATGTGAATATTTATTATTTAAATACATCCTGCTTCCATCACAGCTGGTCAATTATTCCTTGCCAGGGTTTTATGTAAATAAATATATGAAAAATGTCTTTATAACTTACAGCTTGTCCAGTCACCTCGAAAGAGCGAGATCGTCTTTTCCGTCTGCGAGCCTCGAAATCCTTCTCTCGAGGCCCAGTGTTTTTGTGCTCAGTCTGGCGATTTCTGGATCGTGTCCAGGTGCTGTTTGGGACCGGGCCGTCGCCTGTGCTGCTTGACAGATTGTCATCGGATGTGGCGTGGTGAAGCTCTGGGCTTGGCTGCCGTCCTCGACACAGAACTGATCTTTTTAGATGTGCATCAGTTAAATACAGTACACTCTTATGCTTTTTGGGATCCAGAGTCAAAGGAGGAGGAGGAACACGCAGGGCATCGATCTCCATCACTTTGGAACGCCGCCGTGCTGCTTTCACCGCAATGCTGTGCACGCCTCTTACAAGCTGCTGCCTCGCTATCAGAAAAGAAAAAAGGAAATATAGGTATTAAACAGATGGCGCAGAAAAATGCATCATACAAAAATGGAACCAAGTATATAGACTCTAATCAGTTTTATAGAGGTCCTCACAGAACATTTACCAGCCTGGCTATAGAAATCACCATCTTTTTTAAATGCTGATATTTTTGAGCCTAAGACAACAACCTTTTTCCTTTGTAATATATAATAAAAGAGATGTTAAGACTATAAAGGTCAGTCTCACATATGTTTACTTATACGGCACATATTTTAACATAACCAAGGTGTATTGTAAGAATTAACAAAATTATTAAACCAGGATAGGAAACCAGGATAACATAATAAGGAGTGTAAACCATATCTTGTTATTTCACCTTTAGGAGTGAGAGGAGCTTCAGTTCCGTTCTCGCTGCTCTCAGGGGACGAGTCTAAGTGGCTGCTCACGCTGTGGCTTAAGAGACTGTAGCTCAAAGGTCCATCTAAAGCTCGTGGCAATGACTATAGAAAAAAAGTGTAGTTTTCCTTAGCACAATTCTACAGATTTTACATCAAATCTTTTAGATTGGAGGAAACTGTTCTGGATGCAATGTCTAAACCACTCCATTTACAGAAACAGGCAGTGATCGAAAGCTAGACAGAGTGCTGACCTCTCGATTGCCCTGTCCGTTGATGTGAATAGGTGGAGGAGTCATGACCACAGAGTTTTTTATCTGCTTTGCATGTGGGCTATTCTTGAACACACGATTACTGTCACTGTGGAAGACAGAAGAAAACTAAAATGAAATGCAGTGGACTGTTAAAGTTTGTTGATGTAAAACTCGTTAAAGCAAACTACAAATCTTATTAAAATATGCATTTCTCTGATATTTTAGTGAACAAACATTCTTGAATTCCATTGTAGTATGATATCCACATACCCTAATTAAATATGATTTATTTCTCACTAGCATGTATATAAACAAATTTTTAAGTTACCTATCAGGCTCAGGTAAAATGGGTGGCAGAGTGTGTCTCCTCACTTTGACCCTTCCTTGTCTGGTCTCAGACCCCAATGTGCGAATACTCTCCTGATCAGAATCCAGCTCCTGCAAGGGGTCACGTCCTCTGCTGGGATGGGCGATCTTAGGCAGCGAACCCTCCTATAAATAAAAATCACAGTGGGCATGTGGTTACTTATATTGTACAGTCACCAAAATGTAATGTATTTATTAAATAAGTATTCAGGATTTATATAACATGAGTCGCAATACGATTTATCAGGATATATTTCAAGAGAATACATTACAATAAAATAAAAAGGATCTTTGTTTTTTTCTGCCATGTATGTTTCTGAGACTGCATGTGTCAGTGACATCTACATGAGTGAAGAAGGAACTGGTTTGTTCACTGGTTTGAACAAAGGCTGAGGTTTTAATATAAACGTGAACGTAAATCAGTTTCATATGTAATTTAAATCTATATAATTTGTTGTTTGCAGTATCAATATTATTACACTGCTGTATAATTTACATTAAGAGACATGCACAGTATCAGCATTTGAACAGTGTCAGCATTTGAACAGTATAAGCTTTAAAAGGAATGCATACCTTTAGAGTATGGATGGTGACCTTGTCTAAAGCTATGACTCGATCCAGATTTCTCTCATCCAACTCTCTAATGTACATATCATACAGCTTTTGCAAGTGCGGAGGCACCAGCAGACTGTGATCTGTGTATAAGAGATACATCATCAATACTAGCAGTATTTAATGCTGATTTCAAAGTTTTTCTTTCTTTACTCTGCCCACTCAGACCACTTACTGTCAATAAACCGTCTCTGCTGTTGGATAATCTCATGGCACAGCTGACTATGCTGTTCAAAGCGCTGCACCACAACATCTTTCTGTCGGATGACGGTGTCTTTGAGAAGCGTGTGCGATTGCATCTCTGCATTCTCAATCTCCAGCTCATGCACTTTACAAAGGAGTCCGAGAACCTCCCGCTGCTCCTCTGAGCTCACCCTGCATGGCAGCAGCTCCTCCAGACGCTGAGCTCTTTCACGCACTTCCACTAGAAGGCATTCCAGCCCAGCCTAAACAGCACAGAAAAGTCCAACACATCCTAGTCAAAATCATAAAATGCAAATTTCCACAATTTCCGCATGTTTTTGATTATAATAATTATATGATTTCAATCAGTTACATTGTTATTCAATATATTTAATTTGGTGACTTTTTATTCCCCCTTTAATTTAAGGGCTCCAGGTGTCCAGGGTTGATGGTGTTCTAAATCTATGGTTTGTATATGTTCGATAAAATTCCACGTATTCAGCCTGTGGTTCTCTAAATCATCATTTCATGTTTAAAAAAAAATCATCAATTTGTATGTAAACTGCTAAATGAGAGGTTTCCTCTTTTTTCCCCCATGAAAATATTATTTAAGGTCCTCCTTCATATTTAATTATATGTTTACCTGCATTTCATCTTTCCACTTTTGCCGCACTGTGACCCCAATTGGTAATCATCATTACTCTCAACTGCTGAAGGCATTTGAATCATGGAGGAATCATTGGGACATGGCTTTGTGTGCAGATGAATTACAATTGTGTTCATTTTTAGGTCGACAAAGTTTTCATATATAAATATAATAGCTTAAATAAAAAGAATAAAAAGTAGCTAATGCAGTATGATTATTCTCTTTAGTGCTCACTGCTTGATGCTTTTCGAAATATGATGCCTACCACTGAGGTCCACTAGTGGGTCGAGACACCCCTTGTTTTTTCTCTTTTTGACATATTTCTTGTCCTGTCCACCATGCTTACCTTTTGTTTGCGTAATTTTTTCTGTTCACTCATAAGCACGAGCAGGTTCTCTCTGGCCGTTGCTACTTCTTGAGTCTCAGTGCTGTCCGGAGGAGAATCAGGTGTGTCTGAATCCTTTTCACTCTCATCTTTGTGAAAACTTTCTTTTCTTCTTTCACTTTGCCACTTCCTGTGGTGCCGACTGCGTTCCTGTTCCCAACTACAGAGGAGTAAATAAATAGCTAAATGAGTATATAAACTATGTTTCAGGCATATATACTCATGAAAAAAATAACATTATGAAAGCTGAATATATTTAATATTAATTTTAAGCAACAATGACAATAATAAGTAATATAACTTGAAGAAAAGACATAGATTTAAAAAAAAAAAAAAAATTCTGATAAGGAATAATGTGGGATATCTATTTAGGATGTTTATTCCCACTTAAAATGTCTAAAATTACACACAAATCATATCATTTTCTTTCACACCAACCATTTCTTTGAAAAAAGATAGAGAAGTGGTTTTGGTATGTGTCAATGTATGTTAATATGTTAAGTTTCTCACTTGGCAATCGTTAGCAGGTTTTTGGACGTGTCAATCTGGATCTCCATGTTTGTGTTATCTAGCTCCATGAGTCGCTTTCGTATCTCCATCTGCTGTCTGAAGGTTTCGATTAGCTGTTCTCTTAGCTGGTCTATTTCACCGCGGCTCTGCTTTGTGGAATGAGCCTGAACCTCCGCTGTAACACCACAAGGGGGCGACAGTGAAACAGAATCAGTGCGACAAGGCGCTCAACAGCAACAAGTGTCATATCCCAATCAGATAGTTGCTATGGCATAGTAGGAGGAGTCTGTGTCCAACAAGTAATAAAACATACCAACAAGTAATAAAAACTTATTTCAGCTCTGTAAACAATTAAGGGCTTTTGTTAAACACAGCTTGTAGTAACATAAAATAACTTAAAGAATCGGTACAATCAATTAAGGCCATGAATAACATTAATAAAACCTATACACTCATTGTACTCATTACAGATTCTGTGTCAACAATCTCTCTATGAAATAAACCTAAAAAGGAAGTTTTAAGAAGTGAGGTACCCTGCACATGCCGTATGTCTGTTTTGTCATTGGTGCTCTCCCGTCCAGACTGTTCAGAAATCTTCTTCTTCAGTCTCTGTATCTCGCTACGCAGGTCTGCAATGATGCTGGTGTATTGGGCAATGTGATAAGAAACATTCAGCAGATTTCTCTTTACCTACAAAGGAAACCAAGTTTATGTAAAAGAAAAGGAGGGAAGAAGAGAGCTAGAGGTTTGTTCAATAACATTCTATACGAATGCCAGTATAGAATGTGTGTATCTATGTGTGTGTGTGTGTGTGTGCGTGTGCGTGTGCGTGTGCGTGTGCATGGTTGCATGTCTTTACCCGTGTGCGGATACTTTTGGCACGATCGGCATAAGTCAAAGTATTCCGAGACTCTTCAAAGGCAGATGAAGCAGGACTTATGTGAGCAATCATTACTGTCCGACTATTTCCGCCCAGAGAGTCCTGACAGTCAGAAAAAAAGAAAAAAAATTGTTTAATTAAATTAAAAGCCTTGTATGTTTTAGGTAGTGAGATAAAAAAAAAAAACATGAGAAAGCACCAAAATGGCAAACTAGAAGTCTCCACATTAGTGGAAATATTTGACCTGTTACAGTATGAGATCATCTGTATTATATATGCTTCTGGAAAGGTTTGGGAAGATACTCATGCAGTTACAATTAAGCATTTGGCATACACCCTTTTCCAGAGTGACTTACAACTGAGCAATTGGGGGTTAAGGGTCTTGCTCAGGGATACACAGTGGTGGCTTGGTGGTGCTGGGAATTGAACCCCGGTCTTTCTGGTATTAGTCCAACACCATAACACCAAGCTACCACTTACCCTTAGGTCATTGAAAAAAAAGCTTTACTGATTACTTACCTTAGATCATGGAAATAGTTTATAAAAATGTTTTTGCCTCAGAATATTCACTGACTCTCCAAAATCTCCAAATGTCTTAGATAGCATTCTTTCCCGACATCATTAATACATTAACTGAGGGTAGAATTGAAGCACACTTGTGGGATCTGTTGTAAGGCTCAGCATAGTTCAATACTGTACTAGGAAACTATAATTCAGTTATTTATTAGCATAGGAAGAAATGGACAGATTAATTTCCTAACCTTCAGTAGTCTTGTCAGTTTACTGTCTCTGTAGTTGACGTATTTGTTGCCATTCTTATCGCTCAGTGCATTAATACAGTTTCCCAGTGCCAAAAGTGACCTGTTTATGTGAGCCCCTTCCTTTAGTCTCTGTCCCCTGTTCTGGGTCTGAAATTTAAAAAGAAATTATTCTCTACAGTTATAAATATAGTAAAAATGTCACACACATACTGTACAAGTCAAACAGATGAATAAGCATAGTGATAGTCTCACTACAAGTCTTTTCTTACACCAAAAACTTTTTACACTTTTCTTACACCAAAAGACACACCCTCTTACCAAAAACATCCTGCCATGCTTTTTCCCCTTTTAAATCAGAATAAATCCACAAAATAATACAACACCTCAATGTGGGGCTTGTAATTGCTGAGAGCCAATAATATATTCTTATTTAGAGAAATACTTTTTTCTTTTCTTTTTTTTATTACCAAGAATCCAAATTTCCCCTTTATCCATTTTACCTCTTACTCAATGTGCCAATGGCTACACAGTGCAATTAGGTGTTAATTAAGTTTTCTTGCACAAACTTAGATCCTCTATCATAGGGGTGTCCAGTTTATTCTGGAAAGGCCAGTGTGCGTGCAGGCTTTCATTCCAACCAAGAAAAAGCCACACCCAAGTCTACTGAAAGACAAGATGAACCAATAAACTCCAAACAGGCGTGGTTCCTGCCTAATTACTACTTGAAAGCCTGCACCCACACCAGGTCTTTGTGGGTAAGATTAGACACTCCGGAACTACCACACAAAATCTCATGCATACAAATGCCAATAGATGCACATTAGAAGGGTTGTGCTGTACCTGTGCAGCGCGTTCAGAACCAGCAAGGTCGATCATAAAGAGTCGGGCAAAGCGAACCTCTTGCAGGACATCTTTGCAGCGACTTTGCTGATGGACGGCCACCTGGAGTACAGCATGAGACCGTGAGGACGTCTGATTGGCTGCTGTCGGTTCCTGGGTCCGCTGCTTATTTCCCTTCATCAACAACTCCATGATCTAAAAAACAGAAAAACAGAAGTGCAGAAAGACAGTGAGAAAATGAGAAAAGTTGTAAATCAAATGTACTGTACTGCATACTAGAAATTTCAGTTTGTATCTTTGGCATTCTATTAAAATCTACTTTATACTACAGTGATAATACTGTTATATTATAGGATATAAATGTGGAGGTTAGTAATAATAAATTAGCAAGCTTAAAAGTTAGCATGATACTCAGTGTAAAGGTTAGTATGATACTAGATGGCATAAACATCTATATGATGATTAACGATCATGTAAATATTGGAATATCTTTCACACAACGATTCATTCATTCTAATGAGAAAGGCTTGAACTGACCTCGCGTGCATTAACAGTGGAGACCTCCGTGATGCCAGCTACCTGGATCTCCCCCTTTGAGTCCTCCCTTAGATCCAGAAAGCCAGTGGATGGATTCAGTAGGTCCCGAATCATCTCATTATAAATCTGTAGAGAAAACACTGAAGTTGTGATATCCATGCACCAGAACACATTATACATCCAAATACATTTATAAGTGTTTAATTTGCATATGATCTGTTTTTCCACTAAATAAATATAGTGTATGCTATGTATTCCATTCCCACAACCTGAACCAAAGACGACTATTACACAACACAGTAAGAACCTAACCGATTCAACAGAATAGGATACAAAGCATGGCCACCTCACAATCAACAGCGGTAACTTCAAAAGCTGTCATTTCAGCAGCACCAAATAACATATTTTCTCCATATTAGCATGGACCCTTTCATGTCTTGCAAGGAAGTGATCATCACTTGCAGGGTGATGAAGTATATAAAAGCCCCTTGAAATAAACGATACAAACAATCAAACAAAGTAAACGAAAAAAGAAGAGCCTAGACAAAGAGTTTAAACCATAACTAAATTAATTAAACTGACATAATATAGTAAATCATCCCATTTAATCTCACCTATTAAATGATCTCACAAAAGTTAAAAAAGATGGCCGGGCCATAATGTAGTTTGTTAGAGCAGCAGCACCCACATGCGCCGTTACATTTATCCCTTTCTTTATCTCCCCCTTTCATTTCTGAGCACTAAGTAAAATCCCAAAATAAAAATAAAGAAATAAAAAAAACAATGATTTGATCTGGTCTTTCTTTTTAAAACAGAAAATGTGTTTTTCACCGTGAAAACCATAATACAAATTACAGACAAACATTAAATATGGTTAATTTGGTAATTTATTCATCTTCTTGCCGGCTTATTCCTTAATTCGAGGAAACAGACGAACTCAACACTCACAAACTCATTCAATCCTATGGTCATAACCTATTGACAATAAAGATGTTACGAATTGTTTTCTGTTTGCTATCGTACATTCCAAATGTTATTACATTTCACTGTAATAAAGAAGGTTTATGAGTGATTTATCCTTAAATGATCATTTTCTAGGTCCAAATTTTGATTCTAACAAATGTATCATACATTTTATGTACATTTAAGCGATAGGTTTTATGTGTTCTATACATAAACTACTTTTAGGCAGCAATATAGTCCTAAAATCAACAAGTGTTTGTTACATATAAATAGTTATATGCATTAAAAATGATCACTTGCTTACCAATCCTGAAATGCAGTGTGTGTGTGTTTGTGTATGTGTTGGTTGTAAACGGATGAGACAGAGAAAGGCACCAGATGGATCCTTTCCTAATCGCAGTCATAAACCAGCCTTAAAAGTCTTTGTGTGAGTGAAAGAAGACAAATATTCTCCTCCTTTGGCCCTGTTGGAGAGAGCAGCTCCAACAGGGCCAGAGATCAACCAGCTACCGTTATGGCCCTCTATGTGGCCGAGTCTTAATGATCTATTCTGATTTATCATGGCTGCATTCAGACCGGTTGCGCAGCTGGTGTTCAGAGTAACATTTTTCACCCAATGTCCTGCATATCTATGTTATTACAACGCAGCTTTGTAACCTTTCCATGACCAACTGGCGTGTGATTGTGCCCTTGTAAATGACCTGACAGCTGCTGTATTTAAATTCCTAGAAGGGTGCTTTTTTAATAAAAACCAATCAATTATCTTGCCTGGCTTTCTTTCTCTTTGCTAAATAAATCTTTCAGTCGTTTTCCCTTTTAAAACTTTTGTGCAGTTGTATAACATATATGTTATATAATATCTGAAATATATCTGCTAGAAAAGTAAACAATTCTGGCCACAATGGACATAAGGAAGATTTACGCCATTATTGGAACCTTCTTCTTCAAGGGCCCAGCAGTGGCAGCATGATCATAATAAGACTCAAACCCTGATTTTTTTAATAATAATTAGCAGACTTGATGATAAATGGTAGTTAACACTTCCTTGATAATGATTTTTTTTTAAATAATGGCTGCAGTTCAGTAGTGTATATTCTGTACTTCCCATGAATTAGCAGGGACAGTAAATGGCAAGTAATCTCAGGTGTAATCTTACCTCCAAGTAAGACATGGAAACACTGTACTGCATGTCATCACTGGTCTCCTCAATAGCTTTGAACAGGTCGTTAAGAGTGCGGACGTAGATGCCAGGTTCTGTATCAGTGCCCAACATAGTGTACGTCTTCCCACAACCTACGCATTCATACAATGACGAAGATAAACAAAAAACAAACAAGAGAGAAAATAAATATGGTATTTAATGATAAAGATGTTTATTTGTCACATATACTTTATAGCACAGTGAAATCTATTTCTTTGCATATACCAGATTACAAAGTTGGTGTCACAGCATAGGGTCATCTATGATACAGTGGCCCTGAAGCAGGAAGCATTGAACGTCTTACTCAACAACACAACAGTGGCATCAGTGGGGCTCCAACCCAGGACTTCTGAATAACTCAGTGCCATACCCATTTAAGCCTCTACTGCCTTGAAATAATTACATTTACATTTCTGGCACTTAGCAATTGTCCTTATCCAACACAACATTTCTTTGTCTATACATATATATAAATTATAGATACATTGGATTTTTTTCCATTCACACAGACTCATTTTTCTCATTTCTTTGTACCCAGTGACCACTAACCTGTGGGGCCATAGGCAAACACAGTGGCATTGTATCCTGATATAAGGCCCTCAATTAATCCTTTGGTAGTGGCTCTGTAGACCTCCTCCTGTTCAACACATAGGGATGTTTTTAGCTTATAATCAGTTTTGATACAATACATAGAGATATTGAAAAGATGTAGATCTGTTTGACTCTGATTACGCTTCACGCATGGTGTGGACAAACTAACCTAACATGTACGGATTAAAGCTTACCTGTGTGGCTGTATAATCAAAGGCCACATCAAACATGTAGGTCTTCTCCCTGGAACGATGGGCTCGCAGGATGTCGTCCGGATCCTCAAGAGGGTCCATCAGCACGACCATCTAAGAGAGAAAGAGGATCATTTTAGTTTGACAGATATATACTGTATATCCCATACTTCACTATCTAGAGAAAAGTATATTTAATAGTGCGGAGGAGAAGAAGCGGATGGGATGAGACGGGATGAGACGAGATGTTATAGGACAGGATAAGATAGGATAGGAGTGAATAGGCTAGGCTATTTAGGCAGACATGGAAATCAGTGGTAAAGATCATTTTGCCAAGTTGGGATACATTTTAAAAGCTTACTATGTATTTCATTATGATATTTTTTCTGACAGATTATTTTCTGAAAATAATGTTGTTGAAGAGTAAAGGGCTCTGGGGTTAAAAACCTTGTTCTATAAAGATCTCCACTCAGACAGGAGTGCTGTGAAGCTCACTCTTTGGGTTTGCGCTGCCCATGATAATGGCCGTCACTCTGCCCCCTCCCCAATCGTTTGATGAGACCTCAGATACACACACTACTACTTTGAAGCCTATTGTTTGAAATGCACAAGCAGAGATCTGACTTTTAAAAGAGCATGATTAAAACATCAAACAAGGCAAACTCAGTTCTCAAATGGAGATAGAAACTAAAGAGGAAAATGAAATGAGAAGATGACTGCACTCTGTTTACTTTGGAAAGACTCACAATATACTAACGGGAGCCTAATAGTTCTCTTAAACAATTCGCACAATCTCATTCTCAGCCTCAAAGCAGCTTCAGAAATATACAAATTAAAGCCGAATAAAAACTGCAAAGATTTACATGATATTTATAATAAGCAAACCATAGGCGCTGTTTGCTAGGAAACGCTTACGGAGATAATAATTAGTGAGACTAGTCATTATTATCTCAATTAATTTTGGTCATCATTTTGTTTTTTGGATTAACCATTTTTTTTATATTTTTGGAGATGGATTAATAATTCATTCATGGGTCTAGGGGATAGTGCCTTTCCCAGCTAACATAGAGCAAGAGGCGGGTGTACACCCTGGACGGGTTGCCAGTCCATCGCAGCGCAACACATAGAAACAACCATTCACACACACATTCACTCCTATAGACAACTTAGAATCACCAATCGACCTAATCTGCATGTTTTGGGACTGTGGGAAGAAACCAGAGTACCCGGAGGAAACCTATGCAAGCGCAGGTAGAAGATGTAAACTAGGGACAGAAAGATAATCATTTATTTAATATGTTAATAGGCAGCACCGGCATGGTGGCGATTTCTAGGTATCACTCCAACAGTATAAAAACATACATTAGGTTTACTGGTGATTCTAAATTGCCCATAGGAGTAAATCTGTGTGTTGTTGTTTGTCTAAATGTGGCCCAGTGATAAGACTGGCAACCTGTCCAGAGTGTATCCCTGCTATTCCACCTCAACGGCACTGGAGATACGCAAAGAGACATATTTCTTGCCCAACAAAGAGCTACATAACCAAACCAGATTGTCTGATGCTGACAATACTCTAGGCATTAATCTAGACAAATGTGGTCAGTGTAAAGACAATACAAGCCAAAACACACTATACAGGTAATTACACACCAAACAATAGAATGGTTGTGCAGTGGACAGTAAAAGAAATAAAAAAAATTAATTGTGCAGTGTCCATACTAAACAGAAACGTGTGTGTGTGTGTGTGTGTGTGTGTGTGTGTGTGTGTGTGTGTGTGTGTGTGTGTGTGTGTGTGTGTGTGT
>JAOTRA010000039.1:3623236-3634337 GCA_026260255.1 Pseudolaguvia tuberculata | reverse complement strand
CACCCACACACCCCCCACACACACACACACACCCACACACACACACACACACACACACACACACACACACACACACACACACACACCCTCTTATGGGGCAGTTTAGAATCAGACACTTGAGTATTGAAAATCCAATATCCAATGCGATGGATGAGCTCTATTCGCTAACGATCAGACTAAAGCTAAGCTAACAGAGAAACCGGCTAGTAGGTTTAGCACTGCTTACCGTGAGCTTTATCGGTCGGAAACAGTCTTTGTGCCTTTTCTAAAAACCGTTTCGCTTTGTCAACTTCGTTTTTCTTTATAGCTTTAACTGCAATTTCAATACACCGTTCTGCTTCGTCCTTATTTACTTCCATTACGCTTTGTATACTGAATAAATAAAAGCTAAAAAAAACAAAAAAAAAAACAACAACAGAATTTCTAGGCTGCGCTTTTAGATGACGTCACACGTTTCCTTTTTTTTTGCTGTCGCATACTGACGTGAACATCCTGTTTGAGCCGATAATAGATATTATTCTTAAATCATAACGAAACATTATTTAACATATTTATTGTTTCATTTATGTGTTGGCTCTGGCAACATACTTTTTTAAAAATACAATTAAGGAATTCTTCATATTGTTTTAACTTCGTAATTATAGCCTTACCTAAAAATATTCTCATGGATATTAATTGCTGCGTTTGTGTTGTCATCATTGATAACATCACTAAGTCACCATGTCCATCTAAGCCAAATAAAGGATTCATTCATTCATTTATTTTCTAACCCGCTTATTCCCTAAATAGGGGGTCACAGGGTCTGCTGGAGCCTAGCCCAGTGCACATAGGGAAATAGGCAGGGATGCATCTTTAGTCCATTGCAGGGCCACACATAAAACATTTAGAGCCTTTAATCTCTAGGCTTTGCGGAGAGCAGCAAGACTAGCAGTATTAATCAGGCGTACTTCTCAGACCTCAGTGCAGCGTACATGCTGTGAATTGGTACCTAGAAAACAATTTCTTCTCATTTAATCACAGAAAATAATCAATTTAATCAAAGACATGTTTTCCCTCTGCTCCTTTTTTTTGTCATTTGCACTCTGGTCAGGGCTGTACCTTTTTATTGTAGTCTTCCTTGCAGTTTTATGATGTTCTTGTGAGCACCTTTAAAGCATTTCAGTATGTCTTATGAGGGTTGAGTAAGCACTTCTCCCTTATATAGCTTTGTAATCCCAGCATCATCACCATGTTTGTGTCATTCACTCTGGACAGGTTGCCAGTCTGTCGCAGGGCCACACAGAGTAACAAGCACACACGCAAGCTTGGAAATCGGAAGAGAAACCCAGTGAAAACTCACACAAGCACATGTATACTCTTTACAGAAAGACACCTTGCCTGGGAATCAAACCTGGACCATCTTGCTGTGAGGCAACTTTGCTAATCACTACGCCATCATGCTGCATATGCTTTTTGTGACATCTTCTTCTTCTTACCCACTTATTCCCTAATTCAAGGTCACAGGGATTTGCTGTGAGAGGCAAGGGTGCACCCTGGAAAGTTTGCAGGGCCATCACACACACACACACACACACACACACACACGTAATTTAGATTCACCAATCAACCTAATGTAAACGTTTTCAGACTGTGGTAGGAAACCAGAATGTCCAGAGGAAACCCATGCAAGCGCATGGAGAACATGCAAAATCTGTACCGAAAGATTCACGGCCTGGTATTCGAACCAGGGACCTTTACCTGGAATATGTTTAGTCTATCAAAAAAACCCATTCTTCAAGTAGTCGAATAAATTAATTCAAATTTAATTACACACACATCTAGCCCTAAATGTTGAAGCAGTTTTAGGATTGAAAATTTTGCATTGAATCAAATCCTGCTGTAGTGCCCTCCTTCCATCACCTAATTCACTAAAAACAAAGTAATAAATCATATAATCATTATCAAGAAACAGGTTTAATACGCAATGTAATGTCTACTACATCTTTATTTATTAATACCACTGCCTATTTAGAGATTGCCAAAGGTTCTAGGTAAGGCATATTAATTGAGGTAGACAAAACGATGAGATAAAATATTCATGCACTGCTAAAAAAAGAAATGGTCACAGGTAGCTGCTTATCCTTAAAATGTTTGATTTGTTAATCAGGAGTTCATTGACAAAAAAAACAAATCAGGTGGTCATTGAGCTGCCAGTTCATGATGATCACTTGAATCACTGCTCTCATCGTCTCCTTCCATCCCCAGCTGCTCAAATTCCTCATCATCTTCCTCACAGTTTTCTTCTTTTTGTTGCAAAGCCTCAAGTTCCAGGAAGCGTTTCAGGAGTGCAGAAAGTGCATCCACATCACTTAAGAACAAGCCACAAAAACAATATTTAAATGAGGCAGCCATTCTTCTTGTTTTTGGATTAAGGACTGAAAATATCAAGTGTCATGCAAAGAAACCCACAAAAAGAATTTTAGTCAAGGGAAAAATGTGCACAGCTTCAGATACACACTGATTAAAACCATATCTAGCACAAACCTGCGTCCACTGAGGGTAGCACTCTGAGTGAGAGGATGTGAGAATCCAGTGGCCATTCTCAATACTAGCACGTATCCCGTCCCCAGGTACCGCACCTTCTCCTCCTGAACGCTTATATCTCGTAAGTGTCGTAAATCCAGCAGTACTGAAACAGACCCGACCACATTTTTCAATATCAATTAGTTCTATATGTTTAGTTCCAAGAAAAAAATGTCCTACTTTTCTCTTGTCCTTTTTTCCACAGTGTGAGTATCATTGCATACAGGCTAAACGTCTTTAGTTCGATCACGCCATTCTTTTTGTTGAAAGTTGCCTCCTGTTGATAAAGTGAGTGTCATTTTCAGGTTAAAGTATCCTTAACATCAGAGTATGTCATCAAACCAACGCTTGTAATGATGTGTCTCTTACTTCCCACTCCTCCATGTTTTGTAAGGCAACAAATATGCAGCCGGTTACATAAAACAGTTTCCAGAATACATTATCTGCAAAGAAAAATAGAACGAAACAGAGTTTCACTTAAGGGTGTAGTAAAGATACCTTTGAATACCTGTGCTACACCACTCATTCTATTTTTACAGTGTCAGTGGGGCGGCGCGTTTGCGTAGTGGTTAGCACGGTTGTCAAGAAGGTCTCGCGTTCGATTCCCAGGCCGGGAATCTTTCTGTATGGAGTTTGTGGGTTTCCGCTGGGTACTCTGATTTCTTCCCACAGTCCAAAAACCATGTACATTAGGTTGATTGGTGGCAATAAATTGCCCATAGGAGTGAATGTGCGTATCAGTGATTGTTCATAGGTGTACCCCTGCCTCTTGCCCTATGTGTGCTGGAATAGGCTCCAGCAGACCCCCGTGATCCCGAATTAGGGACAAAGCAGGTAAAAAGATCAATTAATGAAAGATATTATCAGTGTCTAGTTAGTAAACATAGCACTTCTGTATTGGTCAATTTGTATATTGGAAAAAAACTGCATTATTCCGTTCTTCTACTAAAAATGTTGAGTAGTGTTTAGGGAGGTGCTAGCACAGTGATTAAGGTGTTAGACTGCCAATTGGAATGCAGCATCTGGTAATAATATTTACATTTACAGCATTCTGTGGGCGCTCTTATCCAGAGTGTCTTACCTTTAATCTCTTTTGTACAACTGAGCAATTTGGGGTTAAGAGCCTTGCTCATCAGTTGTTGCTTAAGATGGAGCTGAGAATCGAACCCAGGTCTCAGTCCAACACCTTAACCACTAAACTACACCTTCCTATTAGTATTTAATAATATATCCTTGCCAGTACATGTATATTTGTTTATTAATGATGGATATAAAGTCAGTGATTGTATCTGCAGAATGTACTTATGTGGAAAGCTTTAAAAACTGTAAATTATTTACATATCGTTAATATTTACCTGAACTGTAATAGGCTGCTGCCAGGCCAACTGATACGATCCCTAAATAAGGAAAAGTAAAACAAAACAAAAAAACATTGCAAGTGTTACAAAATAGATGAAGTTCCTTGTAAGCAAACTGCACATCAACTTCCCCATTACTCATACCAACTAACAGGGACCAAGATCGAATCCCCGGTGATCTTTTTAAGTGCAGAAGATCAGATGTGTGCTCCTCAACAACCATGTACACCATCTGTGAACATCATTTGGTTTTCAAAGTGAATGGATTCAGATAGATGCTTAACAGTATTTCCTGTTTAACATTTCACTGAATAAAACCTAGAACCCAAGTTTTAACACAAATGGACTTATAATACACATAAAGACATCATGGTTATGTTTTCATAACATTAACGTACACATTACATATGATGGAAAGGACAACACCCTCAGACAGTCAAACCTGGATCAGACATACTGACGACAGTAGGGATGCAAAACCGGAAGTAACAAAATAAAAAACTCTCACCTTATTAAGATCTTGAGATCAAAAGGGTCGGAGCGACGGAAGGACAGATTACAGACCTGATTACAGATGTTTGGTGGTCTGGTGGTCCATACGTTACTGTAAAGCCACTTTTGGGGGATTCCCAACTTCCGCCAATGCTTAGTGGATTCTGATTGGTTATTGAAAATTTAAAGCCACGCCTTTTACTTAAGCCCCACCCACAACCGTCATCATAAAGTACAATGGCTGTTCTCTCAATCACTTGATATAGCGGTCGTAGTGCACTTCGTTTAATCTTTAACCTTATCCACTTTCAAGTGCACTTGAAACAGTTGGAAGAACCAATTCAGGATTTTATTAAAGTTACAAAGTCCGATTTAGTCTTATTACTGGTTGGTTTGAATTGTATTGACCTATCGATATAGAAAAATACGTATATATACTGTTGTTATATCGAAATATAACGTTTGTTTAGCAAAACAATGACGTAGATGCGCAAAAGAGGCGCTGCAAATTGACGCATGCGCACTGGCGAAGCTATAGGACAATGAAGTGTGATAATGTGTTCAGGGATCATGGAGTTCTTTATGTATTTTCTCCGTGAATTTTGATGGAATCCGGACGAGTCAGTTGTTGCATAGTTTTCGAATATGTGACTTTAACCTCTTAACTTCTTCATGAAGTATTATTTGACCTTGTGGATTTAAAGTGTGGAGGTTTTTTCCTCGGTCAATGAACCGGTGTCGTATTTACATCCAGCTGTTTAATGTCTCTTTTCTCTCATCTGGATTTACATTAACTGTAAGGACAGAAAAGTAGCGGATTTTAAAGTCTAGCTGGGATCTAAATCGTTGGATTTTTGGTTCTAAGGATCTCTGCCTTATAGGTAACAACCTGCAAAACACACACACACACACACACACACACACACACACACACACACACACACACACACACACACACACATTTCCTTATAATAAAACAATAATTCACCTGCCAACTGCTGCTTAAAGACTTAATGGGGGAAATTACCAGTCACGCAGATTTTCTTTTCATATGAAAAGAAAAACAGCAATCATGGTTAAATCTATTCTGGGAACCTTTAATTATCAACCTCTTGCTGTCAGTTTGGAATTAATGTGTGTTTTATGTTAAGGCAAAATGGATCCCTTTCTCTTTCTCATGACTTATAATTATTCCACAAGATCTGCAATCCTGTTCCATAATGGATAGCTAGATAGATGGATGGATGGATAGATGGATGGTTGTGTGTGTGAAGAGGAAGGTAGAAAGTTCTAGACTCTTTTGTATGTCCTTTTGCAGGGATTTCTCACACCATGGCTGAAGTTGTGATTACGAAGAGGAAGGAGAAATGTGAGAATTGTACTAAACAGGTAATGTATCACATTTTAATATTGATCTATTGATTTTATAAAATAATTTACTTTGTCCTCCATGCAGCATCAGTTGGTCATTGGTTGAGCTGATTTTTGTTTCTTAGTGCAAGAAGAAACAAAGTGATGAAGCTGAAGGTTTTCAGCAGGTCGAAGATGTTTCTAATGAAGAAGTGAGTTTTGTTTCTTTTATAATGGGTAAAAGTGTGTAGAATTTTTGTACATATAAATTTCCAGTAAATACTGGTGAGATCTTCTAGCCCTTGTACAAAATATTACTGGCTTACAACCCAAAACTGTATTGTGTTATGCGTGTGTAAATGTCTGTGTGTCATTTGGGTTCCGATGTCTATACAAATACCTCTCTGCTTTCCTTGCATTGCATTGTTGATATGTTTTTCAATGTATGTGCGTTTGGTTGTTTGTCTGTGTGTGGCCTGCGAAGGACTGGCGAAGTGTTCAGTGTGTACTTTTGCCTCTTGCCCTACGTGCGCTGGGATAGGCTCCAGCAAACCCCCCGTGACCCCAAGTTAGGGAATAAGTGAGTAAGATGAAGATTGAATAAATATCATGTTTCCCCCCCCCCACAGTTGAGCACCCAGCCTGTGTTACTGAGTGCATGTCTTTCCTGCGATGGTTGTGTGTCTGAAGAAGAGAACCAAAAAATCTCCCAACAAAGCCTGCACGAGATCAACCGTCTTCTTGCCCTTAATAAGGTAGCAAACGTTTTGGACTGTCACCATAAAGTCTGTTCATAAAACCACCCGGGAGGGTTTTTATGCCATCATGAGATTTCACACTGTTATTTGTGTGTGACAGAAATGTGATTCCTCAAAGCACAAAGTCCTGATGGTGTCTGTATGTCCTCAGTCGTTACCATTTTTTGCTGTAAAATTTCACCTGAATCTCCAAGCAGCTGCGCAGAAGATCTGTGGCTTCCTTAAGAGTGTAGGTGAGTCCACCTACCTCCCTGCCTGCCATGCTGTTGTGTTACACCGTCTCACCTGTTTAAACAGTCGCATTGATTCTAACTACATTTAACACACTTGAACTTATCTAGTAATCCAACTCGGTGGCGTGGTTTTATTTTCAGCGTCTAAGCTAGTTTATTTTTGTCCTCAGGTGTGAAATATGTGTTTGACACAACGCTAGCTGCTAGCTTTAGCATTCTGGAGGGTCAGAGGGAGTTTGTACAACGCTATCGACGCAGGCACAGTGATGCCCATGCTATGCCAATGTTCACCTCTTCGTGTCCAGGTAAATCCATTGGTCATGGTATGTTTATTCATGTGTCCCAGAAGACTTTGAAGTTGATTTTGTTGTCAGACAGACAGTCTCCATCAAACATCAGGACAGTCTCCATCAAACATGATAGAGTACTAAATGGTCCCTTATAAGCACAGTAAAACAAATCTGCTCTGATTACACAAACTGAACCTGTGGAACATTCTAAATTTACTGTGTCTTAACTGCATTTCTTTGTTGAAAAGTGGCACAATTGAGTTAATAATAATGTTATTAGGAGTCAGTGGTTAGTAGTATTGCTTAACAGCGGGAACACCTTTGCTCTGGATGAGAGTGTCTGATGTATGTATTATAAATGCTGTAAATGTATTATAAAGCTCTATCACATCTGGATAATCTCAGGTACTATAATTAACTGATTTGTGCCAATCACCACATCACATATACTCTTTAAAAATAACTGTTGTTTGCTCCCTTCAGGATGTTTGCGTGCGTGCGTGTGTGCGTGATATGAACCCTCTTTTTATGGGTGAGGCAAAGTTAAGACATCCCATGGTATTCTGCTGCTATGAGATAAATACCATTTCTAGTCTTACACCCTTTGATAGAGATAATAAACACCCCTAGCCAACAGTCTAGCTCAGGGTTCATGCACTGATCATGCGCAAACTTTACTGCAGCGTGGAGTTAATTAAGTTAGTGAGTTTATTAACACACTATTATATATATATATACTTATTTGCTTCACATAGGGTGCAAGGCAGGGGTACACCCTGGACAGTTTGCCTGTCCCCATACATAGTCAGACAAATACACTCCCTCTTACTACTGAGTCACCAATTAACCGAATGCCCCTTGCGCAAGGAATTGACCCCCTGTGGGGTGACCTTGCTAATCACTATATCACCGCGTCTCTTTATCAGTTATCCAAAATGCAGCAGTCTGTGTCTTTCAATCTTCTTGTTCCCGGTTAGCTCACTGGTTAACTGGTGCATTTCTGTTTTATTAGGATGGATCCGTTACGCAGAGCACGTGCTAGGAAGTCTGGTCACTCCACACATCTGTACGGCAAGATCACCTCAGCAGGTTATGGGCTGCCTGGTCAAAGACTACTTTGCCAGACAGCAGGTTAGTTTCCAGACTGTAATCGGTGTCTGTTACAGAACACATATTCTACATAATACTATTTTTGTTTTGCTTGTGTAACGTAACATTTATACAACTCATTGTTGTTGGTTTTTTTTTATTAGTTATTTTTGTTTATAATTCTTTTTTCAGAAATATGGGTTTTGAGTGGTCTTTGGTCACAATTGAAAAAGGTTATACGAGCTACCGGAAATGATCTGTTCCCCACTATAGCCTCTTATTAGTAAAATCTTTTTAAAGATCTACTTTTTAAGATCAGGCATTTTTAGAGGGAGGAGGTGGGACCGAAAAAGACCTGAGCCAGAATTGAACCTGGGTCGCTGGAGCGCAGCCGTGCGGATCCTCTATCTACTACACCATAGTGCCTGGCCACCAAGAAAATTTTGCCCACACCCTCTCACTAGCTGTTTATTTCGGTACTGTCATGTGTAAACTTATAATTTCTGTGTAAAAATCATAGAACATTAAGAATTTCAAGAAATCCTCACGAAGACATTTGTGGACAAGGAAATGAATGATTTCTCTGATGTTTGACGACAAACATTAAATGAAACTCTTGTATTGCAGCAGTTTGATGCACTGTGTTGCTGGTGGACGTCATTGGTTGTTAAGATAACCGTAAGCAGATGTACAGGATTTATTACTAAAGTGTGTATATCCATCTGTAGATATAGAAAGACAATTACACCCACTGATGTAACTTTTTTGAGATCAGGCATTTTTAGAGAGGGGGTGGGACCGGAAAGGACCTAAGCCAGAATTGAACCTGGGTCGCAGATGTACAGGATTTATTACTAAAGTGTGTATATCCATCTGTAGATCTAGAAAGACCATTCGACCCACACATCTAATGGAAAGTGAAATATGTTTGGGGAAAGTATATCACAGTGGTTACGGTATTGGACTGCTAATCAGAAGATTGATTACCACCGCCAATTTACCATTTCTGGGCCCCTGAGCAAGGCCCTTGACCTCCATCTACTCAAATGGCAGAAATTTAAATGTGCACTGTAAATATGTTATAAACATCTATATTAATAACCTTTACTGGCTGTTCTGATGATGTGTTGTGTCCTGGCAGAAACTGAGCCCAGAGCAGGTGTTCCATGTAGTGGTGGCTCCCTGCTTTGATAAAAAGCTGGAAGCAGTAAGAGAAGAATTTTACAACAGCCTGCTTCAGACCAGAGATGTGGACTGTGTACTTACATCAGGTACGAGCTTTGGTCTAAATGGGTAACTTTTAACATATTGTGCTTCTGCTGAGTCACTATTTATACTAGTTATGTTGTTTTTAACTTCCCGTCCTTCACCTATGAATCTGCTTCGTTAGGTATTATATCGAAGGCACTAGAATTTTTGCAGCTAATCCAAGGATTTTAAACTACATAAATTTTGCACTTGTACAGGAAATGTAATTATTATTTATTATACATAAGATATGCATTGATGCGTATGTCATGTTCACACTGCATAATTTGGCCAAACCAGGAAAATCAGGACTGGAATTCTACATTACAGGTTAAGAGCCTTGCTCAGGGTCTTGGGGTTGTTATTTAACTTAACTACATCACTACCACTTCCTCTACTGAGATTTTGGATAACAGTTTCAATCGAAGATTTTGTGAACCAAATCTGCTCAGGAGGAGGTGAAAGTGTCAGAGTTGAAGATGTTGAGATTTTCATTGAAAGTGATGAAGATGGACAGGATTAAAAATGAGTTTATTAGAGGGACGGTGCATGTAGGATATTTTGGAGACAAGGTTAGGGAGGACAGGTTGTGATGGTTTGGACATGTGCAGAGGAGGGACAAGCAGTATATTGGCAGATAAATGCTGAGGATGGAGGTGCCGGGCAGAAGGAAAAGAGGAAGACCAAGGAGGAGGTTTATGGATGTGGTGAGTGAAGACATGCAGGTAGTTGGGGTGAAAGAGGCAGATGTAGAGAACAGAGTAGTGTGGAGAAGAGCGATCCGCTGTGGCGACCCCTAACGGGAGCCAAAAAAAGTTTCTGTGTTATTTCTGGTTAAGTGGCTCATACATCAGCTGTAATAGAAAAATAATCAATTAACAGTTTTGTGTCCGATATTTTTATTTCGTCTCAGAGCAATTTATAATCACCAATCAACCCAATCTACATGTGTTTGACCTGTGAGAGGAAACCTACACAAGCATGGGGAGAACATGCAAACCCCACACAGAAAGACATCTATATTTGTAGCAACCACATAAGGCTCTGATGGTCATGTGACCACAAACCTTTGGCCATTTAGCGGAACTTGTGTTCTGATGTTGAATTCAAGCTGTTCTTATGTTATTTCAGTGGAAATTCTGCACATGATGGAGCAGAGTAATGTCTCTGTGGAGGACGTGGAGCCTGTTCCTCTGGATCATGTGTAAGTGTATGGAACATTACCAAACATTTACTATAGTTAATATTTTTCACAGAGGAAGTGACACCGTCTCTATAAATGAAGCCTGGGGCATTTTGGTAATTACCTCAAGACATGATGATTATCAGTGTGTTCTTGAATTTCTATTGTGTTCTTTGGTGTGCTGAAATCATCAAGCTAATGTTTTTGGAGCAATTCTTAATCCAAAAACAGTGTAAGTTTCTTTTTCACATTGATATTGCCAAACATAGACACTCCAAGTCCTAAGAAAACATTTAAATAAAGTGATATGCTTATAAAGTAACTATATACAGCATATGATATTTATATTAGAGCCAACCCAGCCATTAGGGTTGCACAAGCCAGTGCATTCTTATTGACGGTCCCAAGCCCGGATAAATGGGGAGGGCATCCAGCGTAAAACTGCGCCAAATCAAATATGTGGATCACAAATAAGAAACTCATACCGGATTGGTCGCGGCCCGGGTTAACAACGACCGCCACATGTACTGTTAGCCGA
>JAOTRA010000039.1:3575700-3597473 GCA_026260255.1 Pseudolaguvia tuberculata | reverse complement strand
TATACTTATTTAATCTTATAAATGATCAATATATACAAAAACGTATAAATAAATGCACATCCATAAAATCACTAAAATTCCGTTTACATACTAGAAATCCCACTTAACGTTGTTTAAAAGTTATCGCAAAATCATTATTAAAATAATGTGAGAGAAAACGTACTTGGAACACCGTTAACGGAACGTCTTTATGACGTTATTTACTGAATGTTGTCAAAATGTTGCGCACAAACGTTTATAGAATATTAACATTGGAATGATGGAACAAAATGTTCTGTTTGCGTGCAACAGGTTCTCTGCGAGCCGGACAGCCGCCTGGGTTTGTTGTGAACATTGTTGGATTAAAGCCAATTAGCTATAAAGCTAGCAGCAATATTACACCAGGAAATATATTTATCGGTCTCAGTCTGGTGTACTTCAATAAATAAAACATATGCAAAAAAAGAGTCGCCATGTAAATACTGACGGAAATAATCTCCCAAAATTAACACCAATATCATTCACAAATAAAAAAAACTGGCTCCGCTAGCTAGCAGGCTAACATTAGCTCCGCTGCAGACTGACAACCAAAACAAAGGGGGTTGTAAGGAGCTAGCTAACAAGCTAAGCTCAGGCTATTTTAAAGCGAAACAAGGAAGAGAAAATTAAATAAAATAATTCTCTTACCAAATCCCTGGCGTCTTCCATTAGCCCTTCATGTACCACCGACAGCTAATCTTAACGACGCGTATATAGCTATAGCCCCTATGGCAAGGGGCTCGTGCACAATATTTCACCAAAAAATAACTCCAGCTGATTATCAACAATTGTCATAGAATAAGTGCGCATGCGCGTTCGTGCCTATTTCCTATTGGTCAGGAAACGATGTCGTCATCAACAGATCAAAGAAAATAAGATGGTGGGGTTTTTTTACTGCAGAGGAGGCGGAGATGAAAAATACACACAAACATACACTCCCGCCGATTCTTTTCAGATTTCCACTCAAAATAATAATAAAAAAAAATACATTTATTCTTACGATTTAGAATAATACTAAGCTGCTATATATTTTACTAAGTATTTAAGTCTTATATGGCCTGCGATGGACTGGTGACCGTTTAGGTGCTGGGATAGCCTTTAGGAGACCCGGATTAGGGAATAAGCGGGTCAGAAGATTAATGAATGAAAAGTCTTATATGTAGAATATATTAGCAGACACAGTGCAATGAGGTGAAAGAACCTTTAGGGTGGTGGCTCAAATGGCTATGGTGCTAAGTTGCTGATTTAGAGACTACCACTGTTTGGTCCTTGAGCAAGACCATTAACCCTTCCTGCCCCCGGGGTGCTGTTAAATAGCTGACCCTTTAGATCCACCAGCACTGCACATCTTTTCCACCTCCTAGGTCTGAAGGCCAGTTGTCCTCCAGACTTTTCTCTGTTCTGGCACAAAGATGGTGGAATGAACTTCCCATCTATGTCAGAACAACAGAGTCACTAAACACCCTGGCTGGCTGGCAGAGAGAGACAGACAGACAGACAGACAGAGACACTGCTCTACAACAGTTTTTGGACAAGAGCGTCTGCGAAATGCTTAACTGTAACTGATGGGATATGCAAAGAAAACCATTTCAACATGTAACAAAAATTAAATTGAAAAAAATAAAATTGGAATTTGTTTTAGGGCCATAAAACAACACAAATGAAGAAAGGGCTACATAAAGGGAAGTGTGTAATCTGTTTCAAACAGTGCATGACAAAAACGAGTAATAATTAATACAAAAACATTCATACATAAAATAGTGCATATGGTAGTACAATGGTTAAAATGATGGACTGCTAATTGAAAGATCAGAGTTTCATTCCCAGGACTACCGAATTGACACTGCTGTTCCCCCGAGTAAGCCGCTCAGTTGTAGATAAACATAAAATCACTGGATCAGGACGACTGGCAAATTCTGTATATCATCTATAAAAAGTATGGACAATACAAAGCAATCGTCTGCAGCAGGGTCTTATGACAGCACTGCTTAGGGAAAATGTTATAATTATAATTTTTTAATGTAATTGAACTAACATTCTTTAAACTTTCCTTAAAAAAAAATGTTTTTACATTAACAATGAACAAGGACTGGCGACCCATCCAGGGTGTACCCTCTGCCCTTCGCCCTATGTGCGCTGGGATAGGCGCAGCAGACCCCTGTGACCCCGGATTCGGGAATAAGCGGGTAAGAAGATGAATGAATGAACAAAAGAATTTGAGACCAAATTAGAATAATAATAATGTATTTTATTATCCTTTAAATATATGCCTGCAATCATGTTAGTAAACCACAAAACAACAACAAAACCAACAAACGTTACACTAAATGAATTAAATGTGGTTTTAAACAAGATTCATTAAATCACCAAAGTGCAGAACTTTAATAATACTGAGTTTCATGTCTACAGCTCGCGCTTACAGACTCCCTGAGTGTCACTTTTCCTCTGGCCATCACTTAAACTCTTTTCAAGCAGTTCAGTACACAGTGAATAAGACAATATCGTAATATTCACAGGAAACTCTAGAACAGACAACACAGTGAACAAATAAATACAGAATGTATAATAACAGTTTTATAAGGCTCCTGTTTGCAGATAGAAAGCATGAGGTCCGTGCCAGCCAAGTGTTTAGAGGTGGTCTCTAAAAGAAAAAACCCAGAAAAATGAAACATTCAATTTTAATCTGCAAAAAAAGAAAAGTAAAACATTTCTAAATATTCAAGCAACATTAAATAACCATTTCATTTTTGTCCATTGCTTACATTGATATTGTGCCATTTTTACATCCTTTTCTGGTCAGTACCTAACCATTGGGTTGTTTTGCAGTGTATAGTGTAAATGCAGATATCAGATCCAGGGTCAGTTTTAAAAAGATGATGTAAGCAGGTCAGAAAACAAATGCGAAATAGTCACCACATCAGAATTGAGACATGCAGTGGAACTTAAACTACAACCAACTCATTATTGGTGTGGTATAAAAGAGTAGAATTTTGTACTTACCAATAGTTATATATTTGACTTTGGGTATCAGTTAAAATCATCATCAAGAACATCGTCTACACTTCCAGAGATGGAGGCCACTTCTGAAAAACATAAAAAAACAAAACAAAAAAAACCCCCCCATTAAACAACAACTAATGCACGTGACAAATGATTCTGAATTCTGTGTGCACCTGTATTGAACCTTAATACATCCCATAGTGCTCAACGTTGAGATTAATTACAGTCTTGTGGGGTGAAAAAACACCACTAACCACCACCCCCATTTAGAGTGATCTGTTCTCCAGTGCAGCAGTTAGTGCCATAGTGGGCTGTGCTTTGTTTCAAGTCACCACAAGCGTAGTGTGTGCAGTTACAAACAATGTACATGTTTTCTCAGTAATGGAAGTGGAACGGGATTGTATTGTGTTGGAGGATGATGAAGG
This sequence comes from Pseudolaguvia tuberculata, assembly GCA_026260255.1. Classification (NCBI taxonomy): domain Eukaryota; kingdom Metazoa; phylum Chordata; class Actinopteri; order Siluriformes; family Sisoridae; genus Pseudolaguvia; species Pseudolaguvia tuberculata. Next base: position 3,594,030 of record JAOTRA010000039.1, on the reverse strand, counting down.
AAATTAGAGGTATGATGGCTGGTAGTGTGCAGCACAGCGGCATTTAAAAAGCAAATGTAATTACAATTACACAGCACAATGAAAAAGTCAAAACACAACAAAAATGTTTCCGACCAATAGGGGACAGTGTTGGCACTCATTTCCGGTACATGCAGAGAAAGACTATATCTATGTAAGAAGATTAACATAATTTAGCGTTTGTTTACTTACATTCAGTCTCTTGTTTGAGCAACATTCAAAACGATCCTCACCGAACAGCGACCCCTATTGGTTGTTAGCATTATTTGTTGTGAATTTATGTTTGCTTTTTTTGGTCATTGTGTTGTGTGTTACTTCAGCAGCTTTAGAAGATGGATCACAGGGAAACATGTTGATGTTCTGCTCTGTAGTAACCACACAGGCTACACTTGTGGTGTATGGTGGTTATCATAAATCACACTTTAAAATATTCCTTTAGGTTAGCCATTAAACCAGCAGCACCTTTTACTGAAACATCTCCACTGTTGACCTTCTGTTCTTTTGGTTTCAGGACCTCCTCTATTAGCATGGCATCTTTGCAGATCTCGCTCTTCTCTGTCTTTTCTTGTAAACCTTCAGCAGGTTGTTCACTCGGTTTGCTGTTATTTTCTGTCGATAACTGTTGCTTGTTCACAATAATATTGGACGTAATATCGTCAACATTTGCAGCCCCAATATCAGAGCCAGGCACAGATTTAGTAGTCTCAATGTAAAGGACATCGTTCTCACCACTGTTGCAGTCATTAACGTAGGTAATGCTATACTTTTGGCTTGACCTGCTTGGTTCAGATGGGCCTCCATCTACCATTTCAGTATTATCAGTACTTGATAAGTCAGAGCTAAGATAAATGACAGAGGGCGAGGAGGTCACTGGGCTCGGACAGGAAGAGGAGTCAGTTGGATAGGAAGATGAGGACGCAGTGGACGACGTGGGCATGGTTGTGTTAAGTGACGTTCCAGAAGAGTCCTCAGAGGATGTAAGGTAATACCAGACACCTCTTATGCCATCGCTACTCCTGCTGCTGCTGCTAAACACACACTCACTACAGGTGCTGAGAGAAGCCTCCGGTTCAATCAGCTCTGAAGATGCGACGCTGCTGCTGGATGAAGTTTCGAGGAAAACATTATCACTCAGACTGACAGAATCTACCATTGACGTCACAGTGTCTACCGCAGATAAGGAAGATGTTGATTGGATTGAGGAGAATTCTTGCATCCGATTTACATGTGTTGCTGATGGAAGCTCCGAGCCCGAATGGCGTCTTGGATCTGTGCCCAGCGGAGACATCATTGACCCTGAGGACTCGATCACTTGGCTGACCAGCTCACTCAGACTCAGAGACGGTGTGGAGTAGAGAAGCGACGAAGAAGGAGGCATGAGGCTGATTGAGGAATTCTGGTCTACATCAGCTCGTTCGACATCTATGGAGCTGGGGTAGCTCGACGATGACCACGCCAACTGTTTAGTCACTGATGGATACATAGAACCTTAACACAGTGTCTAAATGCTGGTTATTAATAATGCGACAATAGAAACTGTGTTCGGGTGTTTGATTTGCCAGGCCAGGTTTCTCTCTGTGCTATTCTTTTTGTCTGTTTAAGAACAATTACTAAAACGTGTAATTTTTTTTTTTTTTATATATACTTTATTGATTCCCATGAGAGAAATTCGCAAATTCCCATTCTAGTAAGTTGGGGGTTAGAGCGCAGGGCCAGCTATTGTACAGCGCCCCTGGAGCAGGAAGGGTTAAGGGTCTTGCTCAAGGACCCAACAATGGCGGCCTTGAGCCTAGGTCTTCATTGACGGTGGTGGGCCTTGAACCAGTTCTTCCAATCAACAACAGCACCGTAACCATTGAGCCACCAGTGCCGCCGAAAAAACTGGCTTTCTTTTCCCCCTATACATCAGTATTGCAGTTGATTATAAAGTTTGCAGAGTATTGCAGATGATTAAAAATGTTAATGTAGCATATAATCTATAGAATTGTAAGTCAACGTAATACAGCATATATCTAGAATAGAATATATTATATATAGAATACCTGCTTGAGATTTTTAATCTACCAGGACAAGAGCGTAGAAAGTATGTGTTGAAAAGGGGTGACTTAGCGGTAAAGGTTTTGATTGATACCAGGGTTCGATCCCCAGCACCAACACTGTGGACCCATGAGCAATGCCCTTCAACCTCCAATTGCTCAGTTGTATAAAAGGGATAAATTTAAGTCTGGATAAGTGCATCTACCAATCTATCGGTGGAAACCCCCAAAAGCGCAGGGAGAACATGCAAACATTGCACAGAAAGATCTGCGGCCCAGAATCGAACCCGGTTGTTGTGAGGTGACGATGCTAAATCATCTTGCCACTGCACCGCCGCATGATTAAATTAAAATGTCATGTCAACTAAATTTCGGAACATAAACAAGACACACCAGCAAGAACTTGTCACTTGTAGTGTTGGTTATAAATCTCACTAGTCTGATTTATTTTTCCTTCTGATTTTCAATTTATAGAGCTTCTAAAAGCAAAGAAAAGACCACAGTTCTCCCTTTGCTTAAAAGTTTTTCCCCATCTTTTTGCTTGTTAGTTTGGAAACTGTGGTGGAACGCATGGATATACAGGCTTCGTAGGAATATTTGAGTAAAAATGGTTAGGAAAGTTATAGTACTTCCATGTCTTTCCCCCTATAGCATCGATCATCATAGCATGAACACGTAGCACATATTGGTACCAACCTGACAAGCTTATGCAGGACATACTCAACTCTGAATTGACTCCAGTCATATCATCCTGAGGATAAGCAACAGGACACAATTAGTTTTTATTTTAAAAAATAAATTTAAAAAATTACAGTGAAACATGATATTGATTATTTCTTACCAACAACTTTTGGAGAGATCTCGGCTCATCCTGATCTCCTCTAAACACAGTCTCTTCAGTCTGACAGCTCACTGCATGACCTAAGCGAATCAACTCTTCACCCAGATCTGCAGCCTTGTACACACACACACACACACACACAGGTAAAGTTTTTGTTGATACTAAATTTTATTTATTATAACAGCGTTTAAAATTTTTGTTTATACAAAAAATTGGTACCATCTTATAATCCCTTTTAAAATAAAGAACCTACCAATAAACACTATCGGTGTGCCAAGACTATCAAACATTAAATTAGTTCCTCTCATTTCAGCCAAAAAATTTTTTTCATTCACGTTAAAGAAAAGAATGACATATGAATTGTATTTAAAATATATGAAAGATATTTTTTACCCTCTTCTTCTTCGTTTGGCTGCTCCCATTAAGAGGTGAACACAGCGCATCACTCTTCTCCACACTACCCTGTCCTCTTTTCACCCCAACTATCTGCATGTATTCCATCACCACATCCATAAACCTCCTCCTTGGTCTCCCCCTTTTCCTCCATCCTCAGCATTCTTCTACCTATAGACTGCATGTCCCTCCTCTGCACATGTCCAAACCATCACAACCTAGCCTCCCTCACCTTGTCTCCAAAACATGCTACATGCACCGCCCGCATCTTGCCATCAATTCTAATTTTCTACCCTCCGATAAACCAGATAAATAACTAAATAACTAAATAAAGGCGGCCGATATGTGTCCCACGCTGACCTTTCCATGGCTATTATCATACAGCTTTACACTGGGCCAAGATGACGTCTCGGTGTGCGAGTAACTGCACAGTTTGGCTAGTAAAGGCTTCCACTGCGCACAATATGTCATTCTCTCAAATTCATCCAGTGCATCTTCAGTCCAAGAATCACCTATGATGAGATCAATGGAAATATTACATATACATCTCGGCTGATTCTCTGCCATAGTTTTATTGCAAACCCTGGTGATCACCTGCAGGCTGCACTTCTGCCAAACTGCACTCTATAGCCTGGAAGGGCAAGCTTAAAAAATCACTCCTAAAAATGGCAGAAAAAAAATCATCAGATCCAGGAAACACCCAAAACTGATCAGTGTTTAAACGTCACTTGCTCTGACCTCAGGCTGCGTAACTGATCCCGTGGTAGCTCGCCATTATCCCCAAAATCCACATAGTACAGATCAACCAAACCAGAGCTCAGGACGCCCAACACTCGAGCTCGGTTCCAGGTGCCATGGTCTTGATAAGGAGCAGCTACGATGTCTCCAACGACTATCGCATCTACTCTGTGCTCCTAAACAGAACACAGACACCCAGTTTCAGTTAATCCTGTGCATTTCTCTGTCCTAGATATAAAGATATTAATACAATTCATTAGGCTTACATTTGAAGTGTCCCCATTATAGAAACGGCTCATCTCAGTCGTCAGTTTGTCCAACTGAAGTGATCGGACACCGATGATCTGTATCCAGAAGTGCTGAGGATGCTCTAATGCAGACACATACACCTCCAAATGCTCACCAGGCTGGAAGCTCAGGTCTGGACTCGGGACTGATGAAAAGACACAGATGAAATACTGATGAGTATTTTGATCTCTGGAATCTAATGTATGTCTCACAATAGTTTTATGAAAATTTTAGAGAGAATAATCAGATTTCATGAACATTTTTTTGCTTACTTTCAAATTTTGAGTATTCGAATGGTGAAGATGGTGAGAAAATCTCTTCTTCCTCTGATCGAATGGAATTTTCTGTGGTTTGGTCTCCACTGCTGGCAAACCCATTAAAGCCACCAGTCTGACCCAGTTCCACTTCAGTAAATGGAGAGAGCACATCATCAGTGCTCATGTTTTGCACAAACTTAGTGTTTAAGCCTGAAGGTCTGTGGATCGGCTCGAGTCCCAAAGCTTTTCTTTTCTGGCGTAGAGCAGAGGACTGGTTGATCCGTTTCCGTACTGTCTCACTCTCAATCACCTTCTCCATAATCAAATCCTTATAGACAAAACAAAAGTCAGTGAAACAGAGATATGGAATTTATCATATAGTTTTATAATCACAAACAGATACCACAGGATTGCCTGTCGAGATAAGATGCTCATCCTAAGAGCAGCTGTTAACCCAAAAACAAAAATAAAATGACATGTAAACTGATATTGATTTCTAAAATTATGGGCTGGAGTTAATTACAGTATTTGCATGCTTGTCATACGGTTTATTAAATGTTACACAATCACTCAGGAAAAGATTTGATTATTTTAATTCCTAAGATACTTTTGGGGCATTTTTTGCCTTGACTAATAGGACAGAGTGATAAAATGGGGGAGATGAGTGTGGCAGAGATAGAGAGTGAGGCAGAGATAGAGAGAGAAGTGAAAACAAATGAACCAAGCCAGGAATTGAACCCAAGCCTTTACCCACTTCACCATAGTGCGTCGTTTAATTTTTTAGTATGTGTGCTAAATACTGCATATATATATAATCTATAAATAGTAATTGCATTCCTTAACCCAGCACGTAAGTCACTGCAACACACCTCCTGTTTTTATTTCGCTTATTCTGACCTTTTATGGCGCATGTGACTGCCTCACCTTAGCACGCCGTATTTCTTGACGTGTCCCTGCAATAGTAACCTTGCCTTTTTCCTCCAAACTGTGACCTCGTTCAGAAGAGCAGTTCAAACGTGCTCCTGATGTCCGACTAATGAATTTCAGCGTCTCACCTCCACGACCTGCCGTAAAGAGTCTCAATAAGCAGTATACACACTTCCTACAGCCGCTAAAAAATGAGGAAAAAGTGACCTTAACATAAATAAATGATAAAGTTAAAACCTATGATGCGTCCAAAGGCTGTTTGTGGAACCTCGATAACATCAGTGATGAGTTCGATGTCATTGGCCAGTTTCTCCAGAGCACATTTAGCCAGGAGGTTCTGCTGCGTCGTTCCCTGGAGCAAGAAGCACACCGAGCTTTGATCGTCTGTATTGGGAAGAACGTTCACTGATGCTCCAGACTTCTGACTGACCTAGACATAAGCACAACATTTAACATCTAATTGAAGTTGAAGGCAAAACTACTTTCTACATAAAATGGTGAGATGACAATTTTAATAAACAGTTTTTAGTTTATTCATGAATAGGTTATTGAATTTCATAAATAAATACAGCAAATTTGTAGGACAAAAATGTACCATATCCAGAAATGCGCTTTGGTGCCTTGCAATGCATCTGTACACACTGAGGGGCAAAGAGAACTGGGACTGTTCAGTCTTTTGCTGTTGAGCTACAAAGCAAAAAGCAACAATTACTGTTGGATGATAGAATTACACAAACTTATAATATCCAACAATAATTATTTTATTAGTTTGAGCTGTGCAGCCAATGCTAATTAGTACAATCTCTCATGTAAATCGTGTGTGTGTGTGTGTGTGCGCGTGTGAGGTTTTTGGATTCAGAATAAACATTTGCCTTTAGCATACAGACGGTTGTCGTTATGTTAGTGTAGCTTGTCATTTATTAGGATCAGCAGAAATCATTTTTTAGCACCAGTTTATTGTAACCCTCCCTTCACCTAGGATGCCAATAATTCTCAAGCAGGCAGTCTCTCATGATACAAAAAAAAAAAAAAAAAGAATAAAATCAAATCATATCGTGTTTAAGCTTAAATACATTTACAGCAGATGAATGTCTCACCGGTGCTGCTGCTTCTGCGAATATGGCAGTACAGGATGTAACCCACTGTGGCTCCTACAGAGAGACCTGCAGCCAGTGCTACCTTCTTCCCCGAGCTCAGGCTTTTCCAGGGCCCGTCCTGTACCACTGCCATTTAGCTGTGCTGAGGTGATGTGAGCAGTGGACCGAACCAGACACAGAGAGAAACACAGCTGGTATTGTCAGTGAATCCTCCCTATAGAATAAATCACAATGCTAACTAGAACTATTTGTTCATTAATCAGCAATATTGTCATCTTATGTTTACGTGCCATTGGTTAATACAACAAGGAATTCATTCATTCGTTCATTCATTCATTTTCTTACCCGTTTATTCCCTAATTCAGCGTCACAGGGGTCTGCCGGTGGCGATGATAGCGCACATACGGCGAGAGTTATGGGTACACCCTGGACAGGTTGCCAGTCCATCGCAGGGCCACACAGTCACTCAAACACACATTCAGTCCTATCTTTGAATCTTTGTCCATGGATTATTGAGCCATTTTACCTCCTTTACACCAAAAACGAAGTACCCGTCATCATAATATATTTACGAATTTTTTTTCACATTTGCGAATACAGAACTTGTTTTTTTTGGAGAGGGCAGCGCAGTGGTGTAGTGGTTAGATCCCGGCCACAGATCTCTCTGCGCTTACGTGGGTTTCCTTCAGGTACTCCATCCAAAAATCTGTACATTCGGTTGATTGGTGAGTTTAAATTGCCCATAGGAGTGAATATGAGTGAGTGAGTGAGTGAGTGAGTGAGTGAGTGAGTGAGTGTGAGTGTGTGGTTGGTTGTTCGTCCGTGTGTGTGTGTGGCCTTGACTGGCGATCTGTCCAGGATGTACCCCTGCCTCTCGCCCTATGTGACCTAGGATAGGCTCCAGAAGACCCCTGTGAACCCGAATTCAGGAAAGATGAATGAATGAATGAATGAATAAATGACATGTGAATTTAATAAAGTAATATTAAAGGAATGTAATATTAAAAGGGAATCACAATATTAACATGGACTCCTGGGTAATTTACTGCATGACTGCATTTACATTTCGATTTCTGCTAGATGCCCTGACCCAATCCAACTGGTGGGTTTAGGGGCATTTATTTAGGGGCCCTGCAGAGGTGGCTTGGTCCTGCTGGGAACTTAAACCAAGACCTTCCTAACACCATAAGCTACCGCTACCGCTACCACCACCACCACCATACACACCGAGATAAAGTCTATAAAAATAGAGCGATTTTAACGCATATGGCGGATGTAAAGCAGCAGTTGAAAACAAACACGCGCGCGCGCACGCACGCTAGTCACCTTCACAGTCTTGGCAATAGTATAACTCTATTCCAAAGTTCGACTAATAAAAATGGAATAAAGATATTAGAATTACCGTATAAATGTACCGGGAGCTGAAAGCGGCCGGGTTTCACCGGTTCTTAACCGATATTAACCTTCTGACCAGGAATCGATCCAGTGACTTGCGTGCTAACTGCTGCTCAGCCCGAAAATACACAGCGCTGATTGGCTAAGATTTGGCAGGTCAAATCGAGAAAGCCAATTACAGCGCTGGCGGAAACGAACGCTTACAACGTGGCCACGCCCACCACTTGCGCTCCAAGTGATGCTGGGGGAAAACAATCTGCTGGATCCTAGCTCTCTAAAGTGTAAAAGGCAGGAGGAGTACACCCTCCAGTCCATTATAGAGCCACACACAATCACCAATAGACATAACATGTTTTTAGACGGTCGGAGGAAACCAGAGTACACAAAAGCAAAGGGAGAACATCACCTATCTCAGAATCGAACCCGGCCCTTCTTTCTGTGACGTAGCACTAATGCCACTGTGCTGCCAACCAATCATTCATTCATCTTCTTACCCACTTATTCCCTAATTCGGGGTCACGGGGTTCTGCTGGTGCCTAGGGCGAGAGGCAGGGGTACACCCTGGACAATCACCAGTCCATCAGAGGACTCACTCACTCACTCACTCACTCACGGAAATTGTGATTCACCAATCGACCTAACGTGCATGTTTTTGGATGGTGGGAGGAAACCAGAGTACATGCAGTAAACCCACAAAAGCAGAGGAAAAACATCCATCTCAGAATCGAACTCGGCCCTTCTTTCTGTGAGGTAGCTTTAAAGCCACTGTGCTGCCAACCAATCATTCATTCATCTTCTTACCCACTTATTCCCTAATTCGGGGTCACCGGGTCTGCTGGTGCCTAGGGGGAGAGGCAGGGGTACACCCTGGGCAGATCATCAGTCCTTCGGAGGACTCACTCACTCACGGAAATTTTGATTCACCAATCGACCTAACATGCATGTTTTTGGATGGTGGGAGGAAACCAGAGTACCTGGAATAAACCCTCAAAAGCAGGGAAAAAACATCATCTATCTCCGAATCAAACCCGGCCCTTCTTGCTGTGAGCTAGCACTAAAGTCACTGTGCTGCCAATCAATCACTTTATAATATTTCAATGTATTAATAAATTCTATTTGATTTGAGTCATATAATATACTTCATATAATACACAGACAAATATTAAGATAAATATTCAATACCCAGCATAAGACATTTTTTAAAATAAAGAAATTTATTAAAAGATCACAAATTAATAATAATAAAAATAAAAACCAATGACATATAAAATAAAATATACACTTATAAATTTTGGGAACATTCACAAATAGCAAATTTGTTCATGAGTAAGCTGGCACCAGCCGAATTTTAATTCCGCTTCTATTATTAGCACAAAGGACTGTACAGTAGAAAGGCTGGACATGTTTCCTATGACATGTCCTAAGCTGAATAATGGAAGCCTCAGCAACATCTACAGTACATGCAAGAGGCAACAGTCGCAAAATAAAACAAATTCATGAGCATCTTAAATCATGCATATATGTCAGGTGAAATTAATTGTACATATATTTAATAATCTTATAAAAGAACAATATTTAAATATACAAAATCTTGTGCAATTATGCTTCATTACACAAGCTAAACAGATCATAAACACAATTAATCAGTGCATTAAAACCCCTTCTCTGCTGATTACCCCAACATTTCACTTTCCATCATTTTCTGCACAAAGCATGAAAGAAACTCGGCCAGTTACTGTTGGGTTTGGATCACTGTGCTGGCTGATATCCAGCTGTTCGGATATTATAATCTGTTTTTGAGGCGTTAACGGAGCACAAGGATAAAACTGTTTGAAAGCATATCATGTGTTAACTTAATCTGCATTGGCTCAAGATCTACGCATTTTTCATGCACACAGAAACTGTGAATTGAACCCTCCCTCCCAATAATGCACTATCCATACAAATCTACAGAAAGGCGTGCTATAAAATAAATAAAATAAATACTTTAAATGCAAGTAGTAGAGTAGAGCCATGTTGTTTAACAATAAATCTATAATAAAGGTCAATAAACAAATATGAAAAAGAGCTAAAAGGCATGAAGAATCTATTGAATGGGGAAAGTATTCATGAATCACCGGTGGTGCTGAATGACTAGAAGCACATATGCTGGTGGGGAAAAAAAAAATCAAACATGCAAACGCAAGCACTGTTTTAGTAGCCAAACTGCCTTAAAGCCATCGTTCGTTTTTGCATTGCCGACTAAAGAAGGAGTAATGCTGGTCGTTTAGAATAAAGCATATTGCTCACCACTATCCTTTAATAAAACCACCTGTATTTCAATATTTACATGTTTTATTTGGCTGATGTATTAACTCGACCCTTGCTCTAAAAGCCCAGCAGTGGTTCTCCAAAGAGCCTCAAACGTTGACAGTCGAGGTCATTGGCTCAAATCCTTTATTTTGACCAGATGCCAGTTTTGAGGTAATCAGCAAGAGGTAGATCAGGTGCCATAAATTAAATCACCACAGGAGACGCTATGGCAAGACTGCAAACCACCTGCGGAATCGAATGAAGTTCTGAGGAAACCGATCGGATCAAGTGATCCATTCATAAAGGATCTAAGAGTATCTAAAGAATAATTTGGCTCTTATCTTCACGGAAACATATCATGTCAAAGAGTTTGTTAAAAACAATTACGTTCTCAATGCTGTTTGAGAAATATGCCAATTTTGATTTAAATAAACTCACGAGGCGGTATTTAAAAGGAAGTATAAACACGATCATTGAATGGATGGTAAAGATTCCTCAGTATTTGGTGATGCATGGCAATATGGAGTAAACTCTCTGAGGAAACTGCTGAGGCGTTTAAGAAGTGTACAATAATGAAAGATAAAGCAGCATGCACATTCTGCTTCCTACACACCACCAGAAACTACTGAGGAATTCCATTCATTCACCTTCTAATTTACTTATTCCCTAATTCTGGGCTACTGGAGCCTATCTTAGCACACATTGGGCGAAAGGCAGGGTAATACGTAGATAAACCCCCCCCCCACCCCACACACACCCCTATGGGCAATTTTAGAGGCACCAGTCAACCTGTACATGTTTTTGGAGCAACTTTGGGAGGAAACCGGAGCACCTTCAGAAAACCTACGCAAACACAGAGAGAACATGCAAACTCCACACAGAAAGACCCCTTGAAAGGGAACCTTCTTGCCGTGAGGCAGCCATGCTAACCCCTGTGACACTGCGCCGCCCGTACTATCCATCTTCCATACTAGTCTTGACAACTGTCACGTTAATAGATAAGGAGATTGATAAGGAGATTGTTCCGTCTATGATAATCCTGTCATTGCATTACACTACTAACCCTTAGGGACTGAACACACCCACGTTTATATACCACTACAGGTATACGTTAAACAAGTAAGAGGTAAAGTACATTTAAACATGGAACCTGGTGAGAAATAAGAGATGCCGTCTCAGTGTAGTGTTGGCTTGAGGCGCTGCTGGTTCTGTGAGTATGAGTTATGAGTTATTGTCAGAGTGAGGCACTAAGGAAAAAAAAAATAAATACACCATTTCCTGCCATTCCACTGCTCATCGATGGGAACAGTGATCTTAGAGCAAAAAAGACTTTAAGCAGCTCAGAATGGAGAATTCATTCCCAGCTTGGTCTCAAACTGGAGCTTCTGCCTCTTCTGGTAACGTACACGTATCCTGAAACAGACAATATTCCCATTACTGCATGGTTACATTCAGAGCTGCAACTAATGAGAATATTTAATGATCCATTAACAGATAACTGGCATCATTTCAGCTTACAAAATCTGTTCAATTATTATTCATTCATTCATCTTCCAAATTGCTTATTCCCAAATTCCTATCCCAGCGCTCATAGGGTGAGAGGCAGGGCCATCACTCCATTGCAGGGCCACACATAGACGAACAACCACACACACAATTTAGAACCCCCAATTAACCTAATGATCATGTTTTTGGACAATGGGAGGAAACCGGAGTACCCGGAGAAAACCCACGCACGCCAGCGCAGAAAGGACATGCAAACTCTACACAGAAAGGCCTCTGGACCAGGAATCGAACCCGGGGCCAATTGCTACTCCCTTTCAATGCCTGACATTAATCGTTTACTTGTTATTAACCTTTTGCAGTTCGATATTAACTCTTGGATTCTTGATATTAACCTTTCGATGTCTAATATTAACCCTTCTTGATGTTACCCTTCAAATTCTTGACAGTAACACACTAAATCTTGATATTAACCTTTCAACCTGGTTAAACTGCACTACTGCAAGCTCTAACATCATGACTTTTAGGAGCAAACTACTATTAGTTGGCAATTTTTTAGTAAGCGTTGTTGATAACCTTTTCAGTACTAATCACATGTATTTAACTCAGTCTAAAATATATTTGAGATATTTTTCAGTCGAAAAGATTGATTATTAGTACCTGATCTCATGCAGTTTGACAGCTTCGTTGATCAGCACCACCAGCACAATGGACAGCAATACAGGCAGCCACACCTCCATGGGCACAATGCTTAATTTAAAGTCCAGACTGGTCTTGCTATTAGAAATATTATTTTGATTTTGCCATAAATGATAATCAATGATAGCCTGTACCACCTGACCCAACAACCTGTAAAAAAAAAAAAAAAAAAGAGAAATAAAGAACCCGCATTGGAATTCTATTAATTAATTAATTGATTGTTTAATATTTGATCTTCAAACCCTTATATTCCCTAAATTGGGGTCACGGGGTTTGCTGGCACCTATCCCAGAGCACATAAAGGGAAAGGCATCGCAGGGCCACACAAAGATGGGCAATTTACAATCACCAATCATTCTAATGTACATGTTTTTGGACTGTGGGAGGAAACCAATGAAGCCTCACACAAGCGCAAAGAGAACCCATTGCCCAGAAATCTAATCTGGGACCATGATAACCACTACGCCACCGCACCACTCAGAACTCTGTTCATGTTTTTATTTTATAGACATTTTATTCTCATATTATACATCAAACCAAATACATGAGCACTCTCATAATATCTCACACGCACACACACACAGTTCCTTTTTTCTCTCTTCCTCTGTCTCACACAATATAGAACACAGACACTCACACTAGAGGCACAGTAAGACACCACCATGTGTTGCTGAAAGGATTCTTCCTCCACAGGGGCTGTGAACGGTGCACATAGCTGAGTGAGATAACCACTGAGAGAGAGAGAGAGAGAGAGAGAGAGAGAGAGAGAGAATTATTTTACACCACAGTGACTCTTTCATATACTTATCAGAAGCACAGGTTTGTGTAGGCAGCTCTCACCAGTATGAAGAGTCAGAAAACCTGCCATAACTTTCTGGATGAGCAGCAGACCATCGGAGAACTCATTAAACCACTTCTCCGACGAGCTGCAGTCAGGGATAAACCTTTTATTAGTCTGCTCATCATCAAAAGCCTTTCTCACCATTAGGAATACAGTGTTTAATGGAAAATGTGTGTGTGTGTGTGTGTTTATGTGTACCAAGAAGTGAAGATGTGGGTACAGTTTACACTGCTGTCATTAGCAGCTTTATCCAACACTGCCTGTAGGGAGAATCCGAATCCCAGTAGGTAAACACATATGGTCACACCAAACTTGAGCAGGAACCAACCCAAAAAGTACTGCTGGGTCTGTGGGAAAAAATTTTATTCATACAATTACTATTAACCAGAAAAAAATTGTTATATCCAATTAACCCATTATTCCTATGATATAAATTATATGCATACAGTACACAAAAAACATTTTTTTCCCCCAACGAGACATGACCAACCTTACGAGGGATGTCTTCCAGATTTTTCCCTGTAGCTACGGTCATCACCGAGCTGTCTGGAGGCTTCCCCAAGAAAGACACACTGACAGACACATACAAATAAGTGTGTAACACATCAACTGTCACTTGATAAAACATTAGCACTATTTTCTATTTCTTTTTATTTGCTCTATCGCTCACCTCAGCAGAGGGTAACAGAAGCAGGAGAGCCACAAAATGTCTGTTATGTTTAGTGGAGGCGGAAGCTGAGTCAGACAAGCCAAGAACTACCACACAAACCCACAGACAAACACACACAAAACCATCACATTTAGTAACCTACTTACAATGAACACCAAATCATTAAAACAATTTATGTCAACACAAATGTTTCAGATTTTACAGTCTAAAAGCTGCCAAATAAAATGTTTGTGGTTCAAACTGTAGAAGAACCACCAGTTTATTTGGTCACCTACAGGATTATACACAATATATATGAACATATAGTGTAATGTTGTTTTTTTTTAAATTAAGGGTCAGAAAGCAGGGTCAGCTATTGTACAGTGCCCCTGGAGCCTGAAGGGTCAACGGTCTTGCTCAAAGAGCCAACAGTGGCGGTCTTGAGCCCACGTCTTCCTTGGCAGTGGTAGGGATTGAACCCAGATCTTTCTGATCTCTCGATCAACATCTCAGCACCTTAAGCATTTGAGCCACCACTGCTCTACAATGTTGTTGTATGTTCTAGTATTACATTATTCCTTTACTGGAACTAAGAGACTTCAACACTGTTCCAGCATGACAATGATCCTGAACATAAAGTCCCTGGATCTCAAAAAACACCCCAAGCCCTAACCTTAAAACCCCTGAATACCTTTGGGATGAACTGGACGTACACTCAACTACACTCCAGACCTAATTACCTGATTTTAGTGTCGGATCTCACAAATAGTGTTGTAGCATAAAGAACCCAAATCTCACATTCAAGCGGTAAATAAATACCTCAATTTAACAACAATATGAAGAGTAAATGTAGAATAATAATAATAAGCACATATGAATCTGATGGTCAGGCGACCACAAACGTTTGTCTTTATATTTTACATGCTGTACATTTTTTTAAATTTTTGACCGATTCCTGTGTCACACTCTTGGCTCTTAAACAGGGTTACACACAGGGTTACGAGTTAATGGTCTTATGGGCAACAGATGTGCCAGCTGTGCTTACCTGAATGATGACCAGCATGAGCTGGCACTGCAGCAGGAACAGGAAGCACTTGCGAATACCATATGTGGTGTGTCTTGCCTACAAAGAGCAATTACAAAAACAACTGTAACTTATTTCACACCGTTAATAAGGGACAGTGGTGAAACAAAATGAGTAGTTGGTCGGGACACCAGAAATACATGGGTTCAAGCCCAAACACATTAGAATTAGCTGCACATTTCTTATTACCACGTGACCTGCAATAATCTTCATTGATGTATATATGAAGAATAATTTCAAGAGTTTCTCTTAATACAACCTATAAATATGGGGAAGGAGTAGCTTAGTGGTCAAGGTATGGAACTAATACTAGAAAGACCATGGTTCAATTCTGATCTCCACCAAGCCACCATTGCCAAAAAGTGTCTGCCAAACACTGTAAATGTAAATTCATTCATTTGTTCATCATCTAACCCGCTTATTCTCTAATTTG
This sequence comes from Pseudolaguvia tuberculata, assembly GCA_026260255.1. Taxonomy (NCBI): domain Eukaryota; kingdom Metazoa; phylum Chordata; class Actinopteri; order Siluriformes; family Sisoridae; genus Pseudolaguvia; species Pseudolaguvia tuberculata. The sequence goes on along the minus strand of JAOTRA010000039.1, from coordinate 3,578,539 downwards.
GGGTCAAAAGGTTTTTGTGATGGAACCTATCCTAGCGCAAATAGGGCGAGAGGCAGGGGTACACCCTGAACAGGTTGCCAGTCAATAGCAGAGTCACACACAGACAAACAACAACACACACTCCCTATGAGCCATTAAAAATCACCAATCAACCTAATGTAGCTCAGAGTTTTTACACAGACACTGCTAGACATTTATTTTGTAAGAAGTTCTATTCAGCTGATGTGCGTTACCTGCTCTATAAGCTTGACCAGGCTGAAGCTTTCTCCTTGGTGTAAAGAGACTGAGCAGCTGAGGCTGTTGAGACGAGCACTAAGCCTCAGAGGGGTCAATTCATCCATTTCCTCTTTCAATACGCTGCAAGATGCATAGCCAAACGTCTCCCACGAGCATCGAGATGGGTAGAGCGGGTCCAGAGAGATACTGCAGTCAAACATGTGCAGAAACTCAGACCAAATGAAAAAAAAAAAACAAAAAGAAAAAAACCCCACCGACACATCCTGTCACACAGGATTTTAAATAATTCTAAACTAGAAAGACTCACCTGAGATCACTCTGAATAAACAAACAACTGTTCCGGAAGTTAGCTGAGCTGCCCAGACAGCATGTCACCTCTCTGTTCTCCTGCATAATCTTCATCATCTCACACATGGCTGCAATACACATATGCACACACACATTTACCTATACCAGTTACTTTGATGATGCAGATTTTAAGCCAGCAGTGCAATGTTATTCCACAATAGTTTTTTTTTGTGTCCTTCAGCCGCTCCTGTTAGGGGTCGCCACAGCGGATCACCTGTGTTCCACACATTCGACCTGGATGCTTTTCCTAATGCAGCCCTCCCATTTATTTAGGTTTGAATGCACTGGCTTGTGTTACCCTAATGGCTGGGATTTTATGGACAATTTAGACTCATCAATCCGCCTAATGTATAGGTTGTTGGACAGTGGGACGATAACGGAGTACCCGGGGGGAAACCATGCAAGCGTAGGGAGAATTCCACACAGCAAGATCCCAGACCGAGGAACGAATCCAGGGTCTTCTTGTTGTGAGGCGACTGTGCTAACCACTACGCCACTGCGCTGCTTGATGCTATTCCACAATAGTAAGCTCTGCGATTTATAAAATATCATTTAGATATTTACAATGAATTCAAATCTATTAATATTTAATGATTCGATTTTATTTAGGCATTCATCTAAACAAAACCTTTGATCAGCAAATAGAAGCCAAAAGCATACTGGACTGATGTGCCGGAACAAAGTCACTCACTCTTTCTCCTGCTTTTCCTCCTTCCCTTCCCTTCCCCTTCCCCCTCCTTTCCCCCTCCCTTCCTCCTCCCTTCCCTCTCCCTTCCCCCTCCCGCTCCCTTAATTTAAAAAAGGCAAAACCAGAAAGTATGTTTGCATATCAAAATATTGTAAAAAGGAAAATATTGCCTTACTTTCAGGAGTGCAGTCAGTAAAAAGAGGGACAAGTAGTGGTACATTATCGATGTTCTTCAGGTGAGGGCGGACCTGATGAATGCCCCGTGGCAACTTTGCCTAAGGAAAAAATAAACAAAAACCCAAAAGAAGTTTATATTCAGATAAATTCAGTCAATAAAACAGGAGTTGTAAGTTTACACTTCGGTGTGTGTGTGAGAAACAATGTGTTTACTCTATTGCCATCAGCGAGGAAGCTGGGAACGTCGCTCTCTGTAGCCTGGAAGCTGGCAAGATCAGACTGACCTTCATCATCAGCCAGTAAAGGGCCTTCTGCATCATCCCGGGAATCTGCAGTCAAACAAAGAAGATCTAGATCAATTGGCTAACTGATGGACTAAATCAGCGGGTTTTTTTTTAAAGCTTTAAGCCAATTAAAAACTGCTGTGTCTAATCAAGAGTCAAGTTGTAAATGTAAATGTAAGTCGCTCTGGATAAGAGCGTCTGTCAAATGCCAAAACTGTAAGCTATAAAATTGCTAATGATTTTGTGAGTAAATTAGATGAGAATTTCATATTCATTCAAAATGTCATGTTTTTCCTGTGTTTTCATGCCATGTTATTTCCTGTGTTCATGTGTCCCCTGGTGTTGGGCAGGTCACAAAATGTTAGATTAAACAATTTAATTAGACAATTCTGATGTATTGTACTGAAATGTTTCCATATATTTATGCCAACTATACATATATAGTTTAATTAGCTGCTATACACATATTTTGATAGACTGGTATACCTGGCAGTAGCTCGTCATGTAAAGAGCCTGCCTGGCTAGGGCTAGACGGCGCAGCATCGCAATGGTCATCTCCATTAGGGGTTAGAGAAATGTGACAGTTCCAACCTGTTTCCAAACCCATCTTCTCTGCAAACACCTACAAATAAAATACAGACACAAACATAACCAATTTACAATTATTAAATACAAGATAACTCTTGAATTATAATCATCAGTCCCACAGACTGGTCAGATCGACTCAACACACAAATTTGCTTCCTGGAAGACATCTGAAGTGACCAGATTTTAAATTGCTGATGTGACATACCCGTTTTGTCTGTTTGTGTCTAAAGTGGCTGAACATGAACAGCTCTTGTGTCTGTACCTTACTTCGCAGTTCATCCTCCCTGGAAAAGTAAACGAATCGGATACAGGCTCCCACCAGGTTCTCAATGAGCCGCACTGTGTCCAAGCGAGCCTGGAACTGGGATGACACCATGCCCATAAAAATCTGCCCACTCAGGGCCTGAACACAATCCTCTTTCTCCAGGCCTTCTCCTATACCCTCTAAAACACACACACACACACACACACACACACACACACACACACACACACACACACACACACACACACACAC
>JAOTRA010000039.1:3517755-3533015 GCA_026260255.1 Pseudolaguvia tuberculata | reverse complement strand
ACACACACACACACACACACACACACACACACACACACACACACACACACACACACACACAAACACACACACACACAGAGCACAATATAATGTGTACTGTATATTTCGATTGAATGTCTGTCTGCAGAAACCTAATAGTTTCATGTTTAACTAAATTTCTTTTTTCATAAGCTTTAGGAAGATAGCTTATTCTTTTTATATATACTATATTGCCAAAGGTTTGTGGTGACGTGAGCATTACAATTACACATGTGATCTCAAACATCTGATTCCAGATTTATTTCCATTTAGCTTTTTCATGAAGCAACATGATGTGGTTAGGTAACCACAGATTTTTGGCAATGTAGTGTAACAATAATATAATTTTTTTGTTTGATTATGCAACCATGTAAAAGTAGTACAACTGTAAAGAACAGCCATTTTTATATTCAAGAGCCTAAATATGCCAATATCTGGGTGTCAACATGGATATTTCTCCTATGCCCAAACATTTTCTATTTTATCTAAAGTTGCATTTTGCTTTATGTTAAGCAGGTGATTTTCACCAACACTTTTATTAAAACTCCACGATATGTATGCATTGTTTTCCAGAAAAAATGGAATCCAGTCAAATCTTTCCCAGCCAAAGAGCAGTACTACCAATAATGTATATGATATAATAAAAGTATGAATTATAGTAGGGGTTTAAGGTCACTTCACTCACTGAAGTTGTGACAGGTCCTCCACTTCATCTACCTCCACAGCTTGGTTGCTTCCGGGCATAAAGACCTGAGATAGAGATTTCTGTGATTCTCACACTCCTCATGAACTAGAAACTACACAATATTGTTTTAAATGAATAATTCATGTCTTTAACTTTCACAGACGGACCACATTGTTAAAGTGTATTCATACACAACATCTTAAACATGTGTATTATTATACCTGAGTGCTGTTGAGCCTGCTCTCTAACATATTCTGCGTTGGATCTTCTGATTCCCATGGCCCTCTGCCATCAGGTATAGGTATCGTTTGTGGATGCTGGTCATCTTGGTATACTGTCCACTTAGTAAGTTTCTCTCTGGTTTGATGTGGTGGCAGGTTTTCACTGCGTAGCCAGTCTTGAGGATCACTGCACATTTGTTGATGCTGAGCCCAGTGGAGCTCTATTGCAGATGGGAAAAGGCCATCACCCATAAGTTCAGCCACTTCTCTGTCTTCTTCGTCTTCATAAAATGCTGTCCCAGAACCATCAACCCATGGCTCAGCTTTGGCAGAAGGAACTGTCTGGCCCAGATTCTTATCCATCTGATTACCATTCAAGCTTTGCACAATACTTCTGCCCCCTGCCAAAAGAGGCCTTGACAAAGCTTGTTTAGTAAGATTCATCTGTGCACCCACAAGCTTGCCTTTTGCTGACTGTAAGGCACTATTTTTATTGTCTTTTGCTGCTATTGTATTGTCAACTTTTGCTTCTTTTCTAATTTCTAAAACTTGTTCTCCGGACGTTTTATTAGGTGGAATTGCAGCATTGCGTTTTTTAACAGATTTGAGTACATTGAGATCTGGCTTAACTGGAAGTACTAAGCGAGCACCTGGTTTCGGAGGTTTACGTTCTGGAGCAAGTCCACTGTCAGTGCTAGTGCTAGCATGGGCAGAATTGTCTTCACCTTTGCCAAGTTTGTTCATTCTCGGAAATACAATAGCATATTTGGCATCTCCTGAGTTTACCTTCTCTTCTGGATCTTGCGGCGATGAACAAGGTTCATCACATAATTCTCTTTCCTCTGTGTCTGTTCTCGATTCTGTCTGTAAATGTTTTGGGATTGGTGCCCTTTTAGTATCGTTCAGGGAACTGCCAGCCATTTTCAAGGCCATCTTTTGTCGGAGGAGGGTCTTTTTGGACTTTGTGGGGCTACTGTTTGTCCTCAGAACCAGGTTGGGTAGCCAACTTGAAATTCCAATTGCTTGCTTAACAGCAGTGAATTTTTGCGGAACACTAACCCTCCGGGGAATCTTCTTTTGAATCCAACCAGAGACACGATGCAAGGTAGTCACTCCTTTTTTCTGCGCTATCAATCGTTCTGTAGACTTCACAGACACCGTGTCAGCAATCTCTCTTGTCTCCATAGTTTGTTCATTCATTTTTTTCTTCTTTGCCTGGTATCTTAGAGAGGCAATCCGAGCCATTCCCAAACCCAATCTTACACGTTGTGTCCTTGGTTTCGAGGTGGTTTCTTCATTTATTTCAGCCACTGATTGAAATAGCTTGGTTTCATTTTTATTTTTATCATCTTTTCCTTTTCCTTTTATTGTAAACAACATCAGAGGCTGTTTGTTAAGCAAACCTTTTGAAACTTTTGGTGGACTTAATGTTTTCTCTTTCTTCTTAATTTCTTCTTTTTTGTTGATGATCTGGGATGTCTCTTCCTCTTCATCAGACTTACTGAGGTCCATTCTTTCCATTTTTGAGTCTGGATCTTTAGTACTTGGTGTTGTAGTAGGTTCTTTTTTACGCAGTAGCTTTGATTTCAGCATGACCTTTTGGCCTTGGACATGTGAAACAATGTTGAGTGCTTTTTTTGATGAAACAGCAGGTTTCTCCTGCTGTTTATGAGGTTGGAGCTGGTCTTTAGATTTTTCTTCCTCCTCGGTGCTAATGGATTCCTCTTCAGTTTCCACAGTTTTTTCACCTTGTAAGGCATCATTTGCATTCTCTTCTTCTTCTTCTTCTTCTTCTTCTTCTTCCATTTCTTCATTTGATTCATCAATTCCCTTTTTCTCTGGTTTAATGTATGTGTCTTGTGTATCTTCCTCACTGCTCACTTTACTTGCTTCTGTCTCAACGGTTTCTTCCTCACAATGTGACTCATCATCTTCCTCTTTCTCTTCTTCACTTACTTCCTCAGAATGTCTAGATTTCTCTTTTTCGCTCTCAGATTTATCTTCCTCTGAGTCTAATATCTTACGACCTCGTCTTTTTGAGCGAGCTTCTTGTGTTTTGCTCACCTTTTTACCTGCAGAATGCTTTGAATTAGAATTGGATTGGATACCTTTCCCTACTTTGCCCGTGACTCCATTACTAATTGCCTTTGCAGTTATGGGTTTTTTACAATTTTGTTGCCTTCCTCTTCTCCTTGTTTTAGGTGACTTTGTGTCTTCATCTTCTGACTTCTCAGATTGGACCGTGTTTCTGTTTTCCTCCTCATCTTCTTTGGACTTCTCTTTACTAAATATTTTTCCTTTCCTGGCCAGTATTTCACTACTTTTACCTTTGGCATTCTTTTTTGCTGTGCCGTTTTCGTTAACCTTAGAGGAAATATCAGCCCTTGTCTTCCTCCCTTTTCTTCTTTGAATTGGTTCTTCCTTTTCCTTCTTGAGTTCCTCGACTTTTTGTTTCCTTCCTCTTGTTTTGTTTGCTGATTTGACAGGAGACATGATGCAAAATTACCTCTGCATAGCTGCTATCGTCCCAAGTGTCCATTTAAAACCTATAAATGAACTGCATACATTATTACAACTTACAAATACGTACAATAAAAGCTTTAGTTTGTGTTTAATAGTTGTTTGTCTGTTCATCGTACATTTCTCTTTTTATCTGCATGTAGCAGTAGTTTCACAAAACAGTAAAGAGACCCATAGTTGCTGAAGACAAGATCATATGTCATGTCTGTCAGCTAAAGTGAACAGTGCACCAGAATTAATGGATGTCATTAGGACTGGGTTTCAGTTATTTATCTTGCATGATATTGCATGTAATATAGTTTGGATGAAATCCTAAACCCCATTTATGAGAATATTATGCTTTTATATTATTCTTTACATTATTTAATGTTACACTCTATTCTGATTTCAGTTCATGCTGGATTCTGAAATACTGAGATTAACTTCATGCATTAATGCATATCTCTACATCTAAATACACAAGCTATACAAAAATCCCTTCAATCATAAAGTCTTCTGTTAAAAATGTACTTTCTATATTCTGTTCTTTTTTTTTTTGTTTTTTTACACATTCATTTGGATGTCATAATCCGATTCAGTTTATTCTACATCACCTCTACATCAATGCAAATTACTTACCTGGCTGGTTTGATGCACAGGAGCCATTATGAGCATCTTTGTTTTTCCTAAATAACTGAGACCAAAGGTAATGACCAGCAAAATGTGCTTTGCAAAACCAACAACTCTGTAGTGCTTCCAAAACAGACTAGTGCAAACACTAAGGCCTTGTAAATAATTTATGTTTGCATGGTAACCCACACACTTATACACCCCATTCATATTGACAGCTGGTGAACAGACTCTGGAAAGGTGAGAGGCAGTGCTGAAGGAGTGAAAAAGGTGGTGACATATGAGAGACAGACAAAAACGTAAAAACAAGCCAGAAAGGTCCAATCCTGTCTAAGATCATCTAGCTGGACCAACACAAGCGGCTAAAAGTTTCTGTAATGTCTCATTAACGAAATTCAAGCCGTCACAGAGACTTGGTCCTATTCTCCAGACCTACAATACAATTAACAGTCACAACCTTCATCTTCAAAGATAAGCTACAGGGCATCAATACTTCTTTTCTCACCCTCACTGAGTCACACATATCCAAATCCCGGCAGACTCTTTATGTGCCAGCTGGTGTTATTTTTAATGTTTCTCAAAATAAATCAAAGTGAAATCAAAGTAAAAGTATATTTTTTACATGGATAAAATTTTATTGTGGAAGCACAATTTAATTTAGTATTCCAGTATTTATTTATATAACTTTATAACTTTATTAGCACAAACACTTGCAATAGGACAGTTAAAATAATTATATAACAGTTAATATTATATACAGCATTACATCCCTGTATTTATAATATCTTCAACCTTTGTAGCTCTGTGATGGTCTGGCAACCGGTCCAGGGTGTACCTCTCCAGGGATAGGCTCCAGCAGACCCCCGTCACCTCGAATTAGATGAATGAATGAATGTACTGTTTTTCTTTCATTTATATTACATTATATTTAATTATGTATTGAATGTTACGATGGTGTAGTGGTAAACACAGTTGCCTCACAACAAGAATGTCCCGGGTTCGACTCCTCGTGTTTTTAGAATCTTTTATGGTTTCTGGACTTTAACGCTCGTTCTGTTTTTTGTTTGTTTGTGTTGTTTATTTTGTCTTTTCCGTGTGTATGTTTTAAGGTTCATGAACAATTCTATTGTATTGTATGGCATAATATTGTATTGCACTGTATTGTACACTTATCATATCACACTATATTGTATTGTGTTACACTGTATTCTAGAGTGTTGTAAATCCCACCTCCACCAAGCAACCACTGTGGGCCCTTGAGCAAGGCCCTTAACCCACAATTACTCAGTTGTAACAAAGAGACCAAATGTAAGTCGGTCTGGATAAGAGCGTCTGTCAAATGCCAAACTGTAAAGATTGTTGGAGGTGCTGATTGGAGCATCATAGGTTTAATTTGATTCTCAGAACCACTAGGAAAATCTAACATGGACTGTAACACAACTGATTAAAAAAGGACATTAAGCTAACTCAACCTGTTCCAGCAACCGCTTATGACCTTACACCACTGCTCAGCCGTAACCATTCTGCTATATGGTATTCTAGTATGGTATACCATCTGTACTGTGGCTGAGACAAAAAGCTCTGTAAAGGGTCATCAACTTTTAATTACAGGAGCACAGCTACCTTCACTTGAAGAGATCTTCACCACCAGATGCATGCTACAAGTCAGCATGATAATAGAGGACTTTTTCCATCCGGGTAACCACCTTTTCACTTTGACACTATTGTTCCCTTAAGACACACACCTCCAGACTCCGTAAAAGTCCTTTTTTCACTTGTATATTGTGGTTTTTGTACACCTCCAAATTTTTACACGAGTGTATATCTGTGTTTATCCATTATACAGTTCATATCTCTATAGGTTGCTATTTATTCTATATCTGTTTCATTGCTACATACAGGTTTATATCTGTTTAAACATTGGTACAATTTCATCGGTGCATTGGTGACTTGTTGGTACTGGGAACTGAAATCACAATTTTCTGGTTAGCAGTTCAACATCATTGATCTATCACCTCCACTGTATATATCATATTACACTAAATTGTATGTTATTGCAGGTCGCCTCACAACAGGAAGGTCCCAGGCCCGTCTCCCAGGCCGGTGATATTTCTGTTCGGAGTTTGCATGTTCTCCCCATGCGTGGGATTCTTCCAGGTACTCCGGTTTCCTCCCACAGTCCCAAAACATGTACATTAGGTTGATTGGTGATTCTAAATTGCTCGTAGGAGTGAATGTGAGTGGTTGTTTGTATGTATGTATAATTTCTAAGAAATACATTAAAAAAATACATTACTTAGTTTCAAAATACAGCATTAAAAAAAAAAAGCAAGATGTGCCGCGACTTTTATTTTGACAAAGGCACAGACTTTCCCCCCTTATAACCATTTCCTGTTGCTTGTTTTTCGTATCACCTGGACAGGAATATAGTTGATAATTTATAACAGTATTATAAAGCATTAACCATATTTAAAATATTAGTTTAAACACCAGACGAGTCATTCGTTGTTCTTCTTACTTTTAAAGCTCTTATACCGTTTTAATAGTTTAGTATGTAGTTAGTAGGTGCTAATGACTGGTGATGTTTGGTGTTTGGCTTGGCGCGTTGTAATGACGTCAGTTTGCAGTCTGTTCGTGGCGGGAGAACGGTGATGATGTTTACAGAGTGTTATCAGGATTCTTGCTCGGCGGTTTCCCTCGCAGTGAGGCGAGGAGACAGTAGACTGTTACAGAGACTCCTGACGAAAGGCTACCCGCTGGATGTGCACGATAACCGTGGCTGGAACGCTTTGCATGAAGCGGCTGCTGGTGGACATGCGCAGTGTGTGCGACTACTGCTGTCCACTTCCGGTCAGTTACCAAACCTTTCATTCATTCATTCATTCATTCATTCATTCATTCAGCTTCTAAGCCCTATTCCCTAATTCTGGATTACAGGGGTCTTATGGTACCCATCCCAGCTTAACCATACACACCTACTCCTATAGGCAATTTACACTATGGATTGTGGAAAACCATCCATCCATCCATCCATCCATCCATCCATCCATCCATCCATCCACTCACCCATCCACTCACCCATCCATAGTCTGACGTATTTAACCTATAGCCCAACTGTTTTAATTCATCCATTCATCTTCTTCACTTATTCCCTGATTGGGGGTCACAGGGGTTTGCTGGAAGCATGCAAGTGTTGGAGTAAATATAAATCTCTACTCACCTTCACTTTCTGACTTCATGCTTCCTCTTTTATTTTTTCCTACTTTTCCCCACCTCTAGCTAAAGTCCTTCTTATGTTTCAATTAATGCACAAGTAGCTGCTTGTAAAAATGGAAGCGTATGCATTAGGAAAAAAAAAACAAGCATAAAATGAGAGGAGACCCCCTAGAGGGTGATGGAGATATTAATAATGCCTTTACCGCTGTCAGAGGCCCCATGAAACTGCCTGCCTTGTCTACCCCATTGCTACGCCTGCTTTGGACGTGTGCAGAGAAGGTATAGTGTAAATATATCTGGATGTGATAAATGGAGGTAATGTGTGTGAGAGAAGAGAATATGGAGGATGGGGTTGGGTGAGGGCAGATGATTTGCTGTGAAGATTCTTGACCGGAATAGCCGAAAGAAGAAAAGGAAGAACATGGTAGACTGCCGGCTACAGGGTTTATATTAACATACTGGCCATGTTTACAGTCAAGCATGTTTACTGGGACCTTCTTGCCCCTTTTCCCTTGAATACACTACCAATAAGTTGTGTGCACCAGGGGGCTCCCTTAAGGATGCATAATGCATATTTACAATAGCTCAGACAGGTTTTTTTAGAGGGCCACTCTAAAATTTATTGTAACCCTTATTCTGGAGGTGTCCCTGGTGGACACGCGCTTGCATTATGTTAAGGTCCAGTCTCTGCTTTGCTCCTTGATAGATTTTGCAGCACAGCTGTGGGAATTTTCTCATTCAGCCAAAACAGAACCAGAGTGGACCGGTGCAGATGTGTGTTCATCAAGGTTAAGGTCAAAGCTTTCTGGGATTACTGAGGTTCTTCCAATTCAACTTGCATTATATAGACAAAAGACACCCACTAATCTAATAATACTAAGGGTGGGGTGGGTGGAGAGGTGTTAACCACATAGTGGTTAAGGTATAGTACTGATAATTGTTCCAACCAAGCCCCTTGGAGCTCAGGGGCTTTGTGCACAGATGCTGGAACAGTGTTTAAAAAAGTGATGGTGCAGCATAAATACATTCAGAAACTTACATGTTTATTTAAATCTGAATTGAATTAGAAGATGAATGAATGAATGAATGAATGAATATATTCGACTCACTGTATTTTCTATGTGCTTACATGTACATCCAATCCGGTGTTTCAGCATCTGTGTGTTTATATGATTGTGCTTTAAAGTGAGTGTCTTAATCTCATTGTATTGCAATTATTCTATTCTATTCTATTCTATTCTATTCTGTTCTATTCTATTCTATTCTATTCTTTTACTGTGTGCTGTTAAACCCACTACTAGAAAAAAATCTCCTTTAGTCAACAGGCTCAGGTCATGATTTTCAGTTCAACCTCCTGCTTCCCCCTATTTTACTAGGTGTCCCCCAAAGACCCACACCCCTAATATATCTTTTTTCTCTGCACGGTTTAACCTTAACAAGGTTACCTTACATCAAGTTATGTTTCTGACTGCTGCATCGCTACATTATTGCCTGTAACTCAGTGAGTACACAGTTTTAACCGTATTATTGGAGAGATGGAAATGCCCTACAGGATTGTCTGTAGAACAGTACAGGTTATAATTACTAAAAAAACATCAATCAATCAATGGGGACATGTGTTATTAAATCCTACATTTGTGTCCTGAGACTTCAACGAGCTTAGCAAAGTTCATTAAGATTAGATGACTAGTAATTGTTACCTTGTGTATTAATTCAGTAATATTATTATGGCATAGGCAAGCTGTGTGTATGTGTGTGTGTGTGTGTGTGTGTGTGTGTGTGTGTGTGCACGCACGCTTATTCAATCAGCCAGTGAAATGACTTTCCTTTCTTTCTTGCAGATCAACAAAGACACAATAATAACATTTTGAAAGACTGGTCCAAAGCACGCATCGATTATTCCAATCAGAGAAATTCTGAACAGCCGCCTTAGAAATTAGATTAGTTTTGAGTAATAAAAGATATGATTAGCATTGATTTAAATAAATAATAATTATCTAGGGCGGTGTGATGTCGTCTCATAGCAAGAAGGTCCCTGGTTCGATTCCCCGGGAAAGGAGTTTGCATGTTCTCTCTGTGCTTGAGTGCTCTTCTCCAGGTACTCCGGTTTCCTCCCACAGTCCAAAGACATGTACACTAGGATGATTGGTGATCATCTTAGTTACTGACCATAGGAGTCAGTAATCGGAAGTGGTGACTTAGTGGTCATGTTGTTGGACTGATACGCGAAAGACCGGAGTTTGATTCCCAGCACCATTAAGCAACTACTGTGGGCCCCTGAGCAAGGCCCTTAACCCATAAATGATTAGTTGTAAATCACTTTGGATAAGGTCGTCTGCCAAATTCTGTAAATGTCAATGTTGTTGGAGTATGTTTGCCTATGTGCGCTGGGATAGGCTCCAGCAGACCCCTGTGATCCAAAATTAAGGAATAAACGGGTTAGAAGATAAATGAATGAATAATTCTCTATTGAAAGCCTAGATATTAGTTTAGATTTTACTTAGAAATGATCTAGTCTGTTAAAATGGAAAATTAATTGTGACCTTCCAGGAATGTTCCATGGAATAAATTAGCATAGCTGTAATGCTAAAAAAAGGTGCTTTTTGTAATGTTTGAGTTATTCTGTGTATTTTAGTTTAATGTCCTCCCTAAAAGGTCACATGACCCACTATGCAAATGAAAATTAAATACAATGATTAACATTCCAGTTTTATTTGTACCACACTTTATATAGTGAAGTCATTTATTCTAATGTCCCAGCTTTAGAAAGTTGGTTTCAGAGTGCAGGTTTAGTTATGCTACACAGCCCTGGAACAGGAAGGGTTAAAAGTCATGCTCAAGGACCCAACAGTGGGAATCCATGCAGTGGTGGGGCATCAACCAGATCTTCTTGCTCTTCCAATGAACAACTCCACACCTTAACCACACACACATGTAATATATTTTTAATCTGAAACTTAATTCAATCTTCTTCCATATTGTTTGTTGCCCTCTCCAGACAACCGTGAGGACTATGTAAACTCGCTGACTCACAACTCTGAAATCCCGCTGTATTTTGCAGCAAAAAACGGCCACCTCCGTGCAGCCCGCCACCTCATAAGGGCTGGGGCAGATCTTAACAAGATGTCCAATGACCTCTCCAGTCCTCTGTTTGCAGGTAAATCAAGTTCACATGTCCATGTCTGAGTCATTCTTACATAATGCACTGACCGTTTTCATTTCCTCACTGATGTGTTGGAAGCCGTGGATAGCGGCCATAAAGAAGTCATGAAGCTTTTGGTCAGAGAAGGTGCCGAAGTTAATGGGACACACTTTGTCTCAGGGTGGTCCTGCCTTCATCAAGCTGCTTATAAGGTAGGCTTAAACGTCCAAGAGGGAAAATCGGTGATTTGGAGTCTACAATAATGTCCAGCATTCATTTATTCATTCATCTTCAAACCCCCTCATTCAGGGTCACAGGGGTTTTTCTGGAGCCTATCCCAGCAAACATAGGGTGAGAGGCAGGGATACACCCTGGACAGGTTGCCACACATAGACAAACAACCACACACACTTAACCGCTTCTATATTATATTCTAAATTAGAATCATCAGTTAACCAATCAAAAAACCCATACAAGTGTGGGGAGAACATGCAAACTTGTAGCCGAGATCAAACCCGGGACCTTCTTGTTGTGAGGTGACCGTGCTAACCACTATGCCAACCCCGTCACCCTAATTGTGTGAAAATCAACAATACCCAAGTATTCTTGTGTTGAAACACCTATTCTACCAAACTGAAACGTTTGTAGCTTTTGGTGGACGCCCTTTTCCAGAGCGATGTACGTTTATCACATTCACTATACAATGCAGCAATTGGAGGTTAAAGGCCTTGCTCAGGGACCCAGCGGTGGAAATTCACTTGTACTGGGAATCAAACCTACAATCTTCCGGTTAGCAGACTAACACCCTAACCACCACGATGACATTTCTCACATAACCGTTACTAATTGCTTAAATAATTAATTCATTTGTAATTTGTAGTTAATGTGTTTGACTGCTCCCCTGAAGTTTGTGGGTTTGAGTCCCAGTACTATTCATTTACTACTGCTTGGCCCCTAAACAAGGCCCTTAATCAGTTGTTTAACTTTAAAGCACCACAAGATTAGTTTTTTGTGTTTTCTGGTTAACTTTAAAATAATGTCTATACGCCACCTTTCAGAAAACCTGAAAAAATTCTTTTGTTAGTAAGAGTAACGATTTCAGTTCAGTCCAGTTAAAGCGGTGGCCTTTTTTATTCCAGGACCACACAGAGATTGTGAAATGTCTGGCTAGTGTGTGTTCCCTTGAAGCTGTGGATGATCATGGGATCACACCGTTGTTCGTTGCTGCACAGTATGGACATCACCAGTGTCTCGAAATCCTTGCCAGTGCTGGTGAGCTGATTGTTCTTCAATTCTGTTAGCTGCTTATGATTATTATACTTTTTCCTGTGTTGTGCTTATTCTGCCTTTTTTTTTTGTAACTGCATTACCACATCACACCACATGACACCAGTGTTTATTCTCACCCGCTCTGCATTCTGCTGCTGATCAATACCTAAACTCGATATAAGAATAAACAGAAAAGGGCAACTGAATTCCTAATGAATCAGCATGTGCAGGCGTGACTGGATTTTATTTTTGAATGGTTCTAGGTGCGAATGTGAATTGCCAGGCGAAGGACATGGCCACCCCACTGCTTATTGCAGCTCAGGAAGGTCACCTATTATGCGTGGTGCTGCTTCTGGCCCACAAGGCGGACCCAAACCTTTACTGCAATGAAGATCAGTGGCAGCTTCCCATTCATGCTGCAGCTCAGTTCGGTCGCATCAGGTTTGCTGCTTAATGTGTTCGTTTGTTATATGCAACAAGGCAATGTTTATAATCCTACAGCCACAATGCATTGTTCTCATATCGTTTAGTATTACATTATAATTTCTGTAGTCCATAGTGCTGTGACTAACATACATTAATCACAGAAGACACAAAGCACGGCGGGAGAAGGGTGAGGGGGGCACATTGCTTGCAGGTTACACTCGGCATATTCAAACATTCATTAATTTATTCATCTTCTGACCTGCTTTTTCCCCGAATTCCCTAATGGTGGAAGTGGTGGCTTAGTGGTTAAGGTGTTTCTGAGACCAGAAAGGCCAGAGTTCGATTCCCTCCTCCACCAAGCAACCCCTGTGGGTAACCCCCCAATTGTGGCATTGGACAAAAGAGATCAAATGTAAGTCTCTCTGGTTAAGAGCCTCTGCTAAATGCTGTAAATGTAAATGCAATTGGGGATAACTGATATTTTAGTAAATATATCATAAATGTGATGATATCAGTAAGTGACGCTTACATTTTCTCCAAGAGCCCTTTTTAAAAACTTTTTTACAGTAATGGGGAGGAATATTAGTGCATCTGTTAAATATACATTGTTATGATTCTGTGAAATAAAATAACTAAAATATATATGCATATGGCACAAATATAGGAAATATGGCTAAACACATTGTGACACCTCACCTTATTATCGCCTTACCTATTTAGTCTCACATCTAGAATACCCAGAATATGTCCAGTAATTGGATTTCTTCATTCAGACACAAAATCAGTAGAGAGACCAGACAGCAGTGTTGGGAAATCTGTATGGGATTCCAACATTGTTGCAAAAGTTTATGGGAAGACATAGTTAATGATGTCCTGGTAAGGTGTCCTTAAACCAGGTATGCCCAAAACTGGTCCTGGAAGCCCGGGGTCCTGCAGAGGTTGGCTTGAATCTTAATCAAACACACTTGAACCAATTAATCACTTGAAACTTACAGGTAGGTAAGGTAAAGCAAGTTGGAGCTAAACTCTGCAGGCCACCTGCTCTCCAAGGCCGAGAGTGGACATCCCTGTTTATGTTTGGCCATAGAACGTATGAATAACATGATGTGGCTTACAACAGGAAATAAGAAGAATCACAGTAAATTGATTAAGTGTTACGAGATTGTCTGTATTACAAGTAAGCATGCAATGATTTATAGTGTATGTGAAGGTCCCTTTTAAACACTGGACTTGAAGTAACACTTCCAGGGGACCAATGGGAGAATAGCCCTTATTATAAAAATAACTGTATAACAAGAACTGTAAGAACCCGTGATGCATCTGGTGGCTTGTTTAGTTCTTTATATTTGTCTTAGTTTCTTTGTTTCCCCCCTTTTTCTCTTGTGTGTCATAGTTCTGGATTTGTTTTTCTTATTCTCACATTACATGTAACCTTCTCCAGTATTCTTGAGAAACTGATCCCGCTAACTGACCGGGTATGTGACAGGGGAGAGGGGAAGGTCAGTCCGGTGTATCTGGCAGTGATTAGTAGTCAAGTGGAAAGCCTCCGGCTTCTGCTTAGAGAGGGCTACAGTCCAGATGCTCAGAGCTGCAGGGAGTTTGGATATTTCTGCCCGCTGGATGTGGCTCTCTGGTGTAACTCTTGGAAGTATGAAAACATTACGGAGGACATTTCCATTTTTTATGGTATTGTACAGTACCGGCTTTATGGTGTATTCCCTACTCTTGACAGTGCCGGCAATGATTTCCACCAGAGTGAAGAGATCACAAAGACTCTTCTGACCAGCGGAGCTCATGTCAGTCTGTCTACATATATCCTGACGATGCAGGGCCACGTTCCTGAACATCTGTCGCTCATCCTGAAATATTCTGGGCTGCCTAAAGGCGAACAGATGGCACTAGTTCAGGCAGCGTTGAGTAAAGTGGCTCATGCATCTTTTTGGCTTCCACTGCTACTCAAAGCAGGACTGGACCCTCTCCTCCTTCTTGAGCAGAAAATGTAAGTAAGAGCAGTGGCATACTGGTGATGGTCCTGCTTCAGATTGTTTAGGATAAAGCCTCATCCTGCCCTGTTATTTCCCCTGTGATGCTTTAATCCTACGCAGGTTTGAAGAGGCTGATTGTACCGTCCTGAATTTTTTGCTGGAGTTTGTTAATTGGAAGACGCTGCCCTTAACCCTGCCTCACATACTTAATAAGCGCAGAGCAGAGAACACTTGGACACCACATAAGCATTTTGGTAAAGATTTTTATATTAATATCCAGTTTGATGACTTTATATACAGTATATAGGACACATTGTGAATAATTTTATTAGTATTTTGCTCATAAAGATGTTTATTGCAGTCAGTTACTGCACTCGTTTAACATTAAGCCTTAATACATTCTTATACATATTTCCATTATTTTTTAACTGTTTCATAATTTTATTTATTTTAGTTTATGTTAATAGTTTGGTGGTATAGTAATTAGCACGAACGGCCCCTGCTTTGATACCTGGGCCAGGGATCTTTCTGTGCGGAGCACTCCGGGTACTCCGGTTTCCTCCTACAGTCCAAAAACATGTACATTAGTTTGATAGGTGATTCTAAATTGCCCATAGGAGTAAATGTGTCTGTGTGGCTCTGCGATGGGCTGGCGACCTGTCCAGGGTGTACCCCTTGCCTTTGGGCTGGGATAGGATCCAGAGGGACCCCTATGACCCAGAATTAGGGATCAAGTGGAGTAGAAAATAAATGAATGATAACTTTTTGAAATTCCAACTGTCTTTCTGTTGATCGAATCCCCCATATGCATGTGGACAGCCAAAAAAAATCATTTCACTGCATGTCACGCTGTGTATAATGTGACTAAACTTGAACTTTGTTCCAGAGAGTGTTCCTAACCTGTCTCACCTGTGTCGACTTGCCGTAAGAGCTGTGGTGGGCAGCGACGCACTGTCCAAATCCTCATTTGTCCGCCAACTACCAGTTCCCACACTTCTGCAAGATTACCTGCAGTTCAGTGACATCTCCAGTGCCTACACCTTTACACCTTTACTAACCAATTAAACCATCTGGCGTGTCCCTCACAGCATATTGTGTGTGTGTGTGTGTGTGTGTGTCTGGTTGTGTGTGTGTGTGTCTGGTTGTGTGTGTGTGTGTCTGGTTGTGTG
>JAOTRA010000039.1:3495724-3513667 GCA_026260255.1 Pseudolaguvia tuberculata | reverse complement strand
TATCTATCTATCTATCTATCTATCTATCTATCTATCTATCTATCTATCTATCTATCTATCTCTGTCTGTCTGTCTGTGTCTCTGTCTGTCTGTCTGTCTGTCTGTCTGTCTGTCTGTCTATCTATCACTCCATCCATCCAGCCGTCTGTTTCAGTCGTATGTGGTAATAAATCGGATATGCATCTGATAGGTGCATTAATTTAATTTTTACCTATCACGTGAGTGCCACGTTAACTGGGCAGAAACCCCCCTGGTCTTGGGGGACTCAAGTCTGCCCCTTCTGCTTTATTATAGCTGAGCCTGTGCTCAGATTCCAACCTTCTAAGGGGGGATTTGCGAAGATAAACATTTCATTATACGTTGTAGTGTGTATAATATAATGTATGCAAGGAATAAAATTGGAATTTTGGTAGATGCCATATGGATATGCTGTGTATAACCTAGCACTGTGTATTTTTATTTTAGTCTGTAAACCAATAAAAAGTGTATGTCCTATCAGGAAAAAAGAATAACTTAGCTTCACAACCCAGGCTACAACAAAGAATCACCTCTTCTTTTCTTAGAATATGGTTTCCTTTTGTGTCTTTTATTTCCTTTTCTGTTCTATATGCAACAATCAGATATGGGTCAGTTTTAAAAGATTTAATCCGGTTGTCCAAAAATTCGGATATATAATCCCCCAAAAAATGTGATTTGGCCACCAAGATGTGGCGTATAAATGCAGCCTCTCATCACAGCATTTTGCAGCTGCTCTTATCCAGGATCTGCTTTTAAAGTCTCTATCGATGTGATATGTCGATTCTGGTTCACTGGGTCATGGACTAAATTCCATCAAACTCTGCTGGGAGAAAATACAGCAAGAAAAAAAGTACCATCAAACTAAGGATGGAAAGATCTCCTGCCCCCTTCAATCAAACTGCACAAAGGGAAACTTTCCGTTTCAGCTTCAATATAAAGCTTTAGTGTTGAAAACTTTTATTTTGTATTTGTGACTTGTTCTGCCTACTGGAATTAAAAAAAGCTGTTAACTGTCCTTCTATAAGGTATATAAGGTATATAGCGGTATATAAAAGTATAAATGTATAAAACCCTCGATAGAGTTTGTGTTAATTAAGGGTTTATTTCTTCTGAGCAGGGAGTGAGAGGAAGCTGTTGAAAAGTGAAAGTGCGCTTTTATGAATAGAGGATAGAAGTGCCGAGACAGACAAGTGCAGCTTTTCTCTTTATTATCTTTGCTACTTGGATGAGACACCACATGATAGTAGCTTGAACTACTTGACTTAAAAATATCACAAAGAAATCTCTCTCTGCGTAGCGCGGTGGCTTAGTGGATAGCATGGTCACCTCACAATAAGAAGGTCTTGGGTTCGAATCCCGGGCCGAGGATCTTTCTGTGCAGAGTTTGCATTTTCTCCCCACGCTTGTGTAGGTTTCTTCCGGGTACTTAGGTTTCCTCCCACAGTTCAAAAACATGTAGATGAGGTGGATGGGTGATTGTAAATTGTCCATAGGAGTGAATGTGTGTTAATGGTTGTTTGTCCATGTGTTGCCCTGAGATGGACTGAGGCGCAGCAGACCCCCGTGACCCCGAATTCAAGAATAAGCTGGTAAGAAGATGAATGAATCTCTCTCTCTCTCTCTCTTGCTCTCTCTCTCAGTCTGTCTGTCTCTGTTCATCTTTTGAAAACATGTTCCAGCATATGTTTCTGGAATCCTTTAATGTAAACCTCATATTAAAAAGGCTCAAACATAATAATTCTTCTAATCCTCACTCCTAAATATATGGTTCTTAGACGATATGTAACCAGATGGAAGACATTTTATTTCATTTATTTCCCAGTGATGGAGAGGGCATAAACAACCCCACATAACCTGTATCCTTGATCTACCGCCTATTCCTCATTGATGCAGTGCAGGAGCTCCATAAAAGGGCACATCGGCACGTAGCGCAGAGCTTCTTCACCGTGTTGAACCGCAGGCTCTGGTTTTGTATAATGATCAACATGGCTCACTCTGTGGAACACGATGATTCCAGGGGAATGCGGCAGGAAATAAAAGACTTGAGAGGGGATGGTTTTGAGGTATAGGGACCTCTGCTTGCCGGCAGAATAATCACACTGTGATATAAAGCTTGCATGATTTCCTTTGTGTTATATAAATAAAGAAATACACTTGAATTTTCTTTAACGTTTGCTTATAGACCTTGCACAGATTTAGTGCTCTGCTGGGACAGGCTGCTTTACTAAAAGCTTTAAGCTGGCAAATAAAAAACAACAGAAAAATGAAAGTAATGTCCTGAATTTCATTGAATGGTGTATGGTTGGGGTTTTATTCTCCTTTTCAGTGAGAAGCTGAGCTCTTTCTCTAAGCCATGTTATTGCTCATTATCTGTTTTATCACCATAGATCTGGTTGCCTGGCTACCTGCTTATGGGACATATTACACACACACACACACACACACACACACACACACACACACACACACACACACACACACACACACACATACAATACATAAACATACTGTACATGAACACACATACACGTGAGTGTGTATATAGACAGATAGATAGATGATTCATGATCTTGGCACATCTTGGCATAGCAGCACCCCCTGGTCATATAATTTTTTAAATCATTTTTTATCATGAGGAAAATTCTTAATTTCCACATATCCCATCTTAGTAAGTTGGGGGTCCGAGCGCAGGGTCAGCTATTGTACAGCGCCCCTGGAGCAGGAAGGGTTAACGGTCCCAAGGACTTGAGCCCAGGTCTTCCTTGGCGGTGGTGGGGCTTGAACCCAGGTCTTCCGATCAACAACTCAGAACCTTAAATATTGAGCCACCACTGCCCCTAAAACAAATACACATATACAGTACACCTACTACACATACATATACATATACTAGTATCTGGGGGCATCATAGTATCTGTGCTCTCGTTCGGTTTGTGGTTGGGGTTAACAGGCATGTCTTTAGAGAATAATTGCATTCTCTATAGTTATAGAATTAAGCACACAAAGACAAAGACAACACCTTAAATAGAACTTTCAACACATTACAAAACCAATAATCTGTCCATCATGCACCAGCTTGGGGACTCATCCCAACTATGCTGTTTGTTAGGATGTATGAATCATGGGTTGACTCATACTGCCTTACCGGTATATTTGTTAGGCGCATTTGTGCATCACATATTAATTGCACATCCTTTAAATTGAAATGTTGCCATTTCACATATACACATTCTTCTTTAAATGCATCTTTAATATCAATAGCAACCAGATATTTCTGCAAATGATGCTTTAATGACAACCGGTGGAATATTGTGTAGCCTATTGTTTGCAACTTGACTTTATTGTGTCTAAGAGGCGCCAATAGACGTACAACAATTGGCGTGCAGGAAAGTACCTTTCCCTATTCATTTCACTGTTAAGCATGAAAGTTGATGTCTGCAAAGTTTTTGTGTGTACACAGTGTTGATCCAAGAGGCCCATGGTGTTTTTATTTAACCTTTTGGAAAACTTTTTCAATTGTAACTTTAGAATTGTTGTGTTGAACCCTGCAGCTGTAGAAACACTGTTTCCACATAATGATGCTATAACAAGCTAAATTGTTTAGATTTCACACTCTGCATGCTGCTCTCTGTAAGTCTCCATCAATTGCACAACATATTTCTAGCAAGCATCAACATCGATGGCTGTCTTCCTATTATAAGAAAGCTGTGACCATTTTCTACATTTAAATCCCTTGATGCCTACTGTTATCCCTTCCGGCTAGCTGGCTGCTTGCTAACAGCTAGTGTTTCGTGAACAGTGAAACATAAATGCTTTCATACTGGGCAAATTAGTACATGCTTTAAGCCAAATGGTATAAAGTAAGCGATTACGATGAACACTTCAGATTACATTAAGTAAAAATAAGGAGTATACTGTTAGTTTTCCTTTTATAAACTTAATATAAAAATGTCTATATTTCTAAAATTATACTAATACGTATACAGACAACCGCATTAAATCTGTACTGACGCATATTGTGCTCTTGATAGAGATTTTTACTATTATAAATTAATATATAATAACTATACAAACCTTCTTCTTGTGAGGGTTTTCTCTGGGTACTCTGGTTTCCTCCCACAGTCCAAAAAAATGTCCATTAGCTTCATTGGTGATTCTAAATTGCCCTTAGGATCGAGGGTGTGTTTGTGTGTGTGTGTGTGTGTGTGTGTGTGTGTTTGTCTATGTGTGTGCCAGTGGCGAAGGACTGGTAACCTGTCCAGGGTATACCCGGCCTTTCGCCCTATTTGGGGGAAAGGTTCCAACAGACCCTGTGACATGAATTAGGAAAAGCAGGTTAAAAGATGAACAAATGAAAGAATGAATTAACTATGGAAATGGTAGCACAGTGGGTAATGTGTTAGACTACGAATTGGAGGATTAGGGTTTAATTCCCAGCACCACCATGTTGGCCCTAATTGTCTGGTTGTAAATAATAGATAAATGTAAGTCTCTCTTTATAAGGTACCAAATACTGTAGTTGAGAATACTAACATAACTCTTAGGTTACTATAACATAACTAGTACACTTATATTATTCATTCTTTCATCCATTCATCTTCTCACCCACTTATTCCTTAATTCAAGGTCACAAGGTCTGCTACAATCACCAATTGATCTAATAATCTACATGTTTTTGGACTGTGGGAGGAAACTGCAGTGTCTGGAGGGAACCCACACAAACACAGAGAACATGCAAACTCCGTACAGAAAGATTCCCAGCCTGGGAATCGTACCCGGGACCTTCTTGTTGTGAGGTGACCGTGCTATCCACAGACTAAAATGTGCACAGATATTTTGACAGACATGGGTTGTTATGTCTGCTATGTCATTTTTATTATATGGTAGCTTGAGAATCCTGGATGTTAACAAGACTTTTGCCTTTTGTCTTGCTGATAATTAGATGTAAATTCTAGGTACAAGTATTGAAGTTCTTTTGTTCATCACCATTCAGGAGGGAGGGATTTACATCTGTGTGTCTTTGCCTGTCTGTGATATTAATGTGTGCTATATCCTGTGCTGGGCATCTGAGTAAAGAGTGGAGAGAATCGAAACATTTCCTGACTCATTTCCTGATATTTCGACAGGTAAAGCTGTATGCATATATTTATATTCCTTGAGAGAAAAAAGCCACTCGTCTCTCGAGGACGAACAAGGACAGGTGCTTAAGCCGCCTTTGATTGTAAGTGTGTACATGTCCTTCTTTAAGTTGTTTTAAATAATAGTTCTTACTTACAATATGTATGTAGTCTACTAAAATATTCCCTATTATAAACTGAGAAGTGGATCATTATTTAGAAGAACGATTAAAATAGTTTATCGCTACAAGGACACCACTTACACATTGATCTTAGAATGGAAATAAACTCTGGATTCACACCGCACTTCAATTAACTTCATATAAACGCACATTTCGATGTATGAGAGCTAGCAGGCCAATGCCGTGTGTGAAGTATTGATCATTATAGGCTAATAAAGTCCATGGTGTAAGGATGGATTGCGTACGGTGGTTCAGACTGTAGGGTTCCCAAAGGACTAAAGAAATGTTAACAGAACAATGATATAAAACTGCACATTCCTTGTCTAACCTGTCACTTATACCAATGGCAGAAATAAGCACAGTTTAAATATGTGGGATTGGGATATTCATCAAGGTTAAGAGAAGACTTATTAGCACATAGATTATAAACAAAATGGTTTAATGACAATATCTGGTTGCGGTTACACCAAAATCTGTTACAAAATAGATGAAGAATGGTAAAACCTCCAGTTAATTGTACCCAGCAAGTATGTGTATGTGTGTGTGTCTGTGTGTGTGTGTGTGTGTGTGTGTGTGTCCGTGTGTGTGTGTGAGAGAGAGAGAGAGAGAGAGAGAGAGAGAGCAAGCAAAAGTAAGTGAAGAAGAGAAGAGGACCCCAGCAAAGATAGAGAGAATGAAGAGGAGCAAAGATGAACAGGAATGGACAGAGAAAGAAAAAGCCCAGAGCATTCGTTAGGATCTTCTTTTATTCCTTCCTTGACCATGTGACTAAGAACCAAATACAAGACATACAAACTGACCAATCATCAAATTACAGCTTTCCACACTGTGGAACATGAGTGACCTTTAGCAGACCCCCGTTAAACACCTCTGTTGTCCTACAGGCCTTCATCGCTATCAGCACCTTTTGCCTTTTACTCATGGCCTGTTTGGGACAGGAAAGTCGAAGTCTGATCAGTTACAGTGGTTAAATCTAACCATCAGTCTTTACCCACAGTTAGCACAGCAAGGACGGTTCATAACCATCGATTATTGACCATAAAGTAGACTTTCTTAATATCCTCACCTATCTCAAAGATCATTTCTGCAGTCTGGTAGTCCTGTGCTGCAATACCTTTTCTTAACTAAGGGTTCAAATGAGTGCTCCAGTCGGACACAGACCTTAACAGAAGCTAGACTCATCCTTAAGCACTTTGCAATGCTAACTAGCATGAATCTGAATAGACGGACTGACCATACAACATTAACATGTATTTATTCAACCTAGAGCAGACTGACACCAAAATCTATTACTAACAATCCAGAGCTAAGAAAGCAAGACATGTGAAATGTCAATGTCATTCCATTAGCACTGTATATTACTGCTACTATATTACTACTACTACTACTAGAACTACTACAACAACAACAACAACAACAACTACTACAACAACAACTACTACTTCTACTACTACAACAACTACTACAACAACAACTACTACTTCTACTACTTCTACTACTACTACAACTTCCACTACTTCTACTACTACTACTACCACTACTACTACTACCACTACTACTACTACCACTACTACTGCTACTAGAACTACTACTACTACTATCACTACTAGAACTACTACAACTACTACTAATACTACCACCACCACCACCACCACTACTACTACTACTAATACTACCACTACTACTACTACTAATACTACCACTACTACTACTACTACTACTACTACTACTACTACTTCAACTACTACCACTACTACTACTACCACCACTACTACTACAACTACTACTACTACCACTACTACTACTACAACTAATACTACTACTGCTACTGCTACCACTACTACTACTACTACCACTACTACTACTACTACTACTACTACTACTACTACTACTACTACTATCACTACTACTACTACTACTACTACTACTACTACTACTACTACTACTTCTACCACTATATAATAAGTGATTATTTATCTTATGCATAGGTTGTCCATATTAGTGTTGCAATAAAATAAAACTGTAATCTTTATAGCAAATACTCTAACATGACTCCACTGAGGGCTTGATGGAGCTGTGAACTGAAGGTCTTAAGTATTGCAACTTTCTCTCTCCTTTTTATTGATTGGATGCTGCATGGTGGTTTATTTATATATTTTCGGGGATGACTCTTTAGGGGGACACAAGCAGAATTTGATTACTGCCAATATGACTAATTATTGTCAATCTCTGATTATTCTTTATCAAATGTATTTGTTGTAGCTGTGTTTCTAACATTCTATAAATATTTAACCCTCTTCCTGCAGCCTGTTAACATAAGATTGCATTGTTTTTTAGTTAATGTTGCATTTCTGAATAATTGTCATTGACATTAGATAGATAGATAGATAGATAGATAGAGATAGATAGATAAGATGAATGAATGAATATAACGATATACAATAAATTATATTTTATTAACTGGCCACAAAGGACAAAGGGGAATTAATAAGTTTATACCCCCAAATGGGTCACCACTACTATGACCCAAGTCATCATGGAGGCGGTGAAAATGGTGATCTCCACATCCATCTAGACTTATTTCTGTCAAGTCATCAGGTAAGGACATCCAGCATAAACACATGTTGTGGGACAATCAGGCAGCAGTGTAACGTTAATAAACTCTGACGATGTAAAAAATAAAAATGTTTCAAGAAGATGATAGTAAAAAATAAACACGGTTATCTGTGTAATACGACGTTGTATCAGGCCCTTATCTAGGACTAGGGCTAAAATAGGATCGATACCATCGAGACCGTCTTGGGTCGGCTCTGGCTATCTAGCTATACTGTTCTCAACACTCTTGGTAAGCGTCCATAAGCATGGCATGTTAATAGTCGCATAAATAAATAGATGCAATAAAGTTAGCAGGCGGCGCGGTGACAGTCTGGTTAGCATGAATCAAAGCAAGAAAGTCCTGGGTTTAAATTCCTGGGCTAGGGCTCTTGCTTGGGTTTTCTCTGGCTACTCTGGTTTACTCCTACAGTCCAAAAACAAGTACATTTCATTGATTAATAATTCTGAATTGCCCATAGGAGTGATTGTGTAGCCCTGCGATGGACTAGCGACCTGTCCAGGGTGTATCCCTGCCTCTTGCACTATATGTGTTGGGATTGGCTCCAGCAGACCCCCTTGACACCAAGTTTGGAATAAGCAGTTTAGAAGATGAATGATTGAATGAATGAATGAATGAATGAAAGTTAGAATCTTTACTTGGCGATATGTCCCCCTCACTGTTGAGAAAATAGTTTTAATCTAGCAAATGATAATGGCGTCTACGATCCACAGCTCAATTTAGTGGAACTTTTTATATTAATTTATAATTAATAATAAGTGTTTCGCTCGTTCAGAATTGATTGATCATTGATCCTTCATAGTTCAGATGTTCCATTGTTAGTTTGGTTATATGCTTCGACCTGGTAAACGACTCTATGTAAAAGTAGCGCACGGTTTCATGACTCATGCTGAGTGTCAGTCTAGTGTTTTTTTTTCCATGGTTAATAACTTGAGTTTCCTCCAGTCATTAACTTTGCTCAGTGGTACCTTTCAAACAGGCCATTATGTGCTTATTTAAGTGAGTCTAAACTATCCAGAAGAAATGAACCATTTTAATGACACATAATGTAGCATGGATTCTAGATCTTTTGTCTCGTCTCTGTTTAAGTGATTTCAGTAGGAAAACGTTGCTTAAATTTGAACTTTAATGGCAAAAATGAAACAAAATACTAGTGCGTGATGTTTAATAGGAAGAAGCCTGAGCTAGAAATGACATGCATGATTGTGCTGTCATCATGTGACGAGTGTCTCCAGCAACGTTCGACATTACTGGTTGAGCCTCAGTGCTGTTTTGTTCCCTGGAGGAGACTTCACCAAATTGAGACCTCGGTTTACTAAGCTTCTATTTGCATGAAGAGCTGTTTTGAAAAATAGCTTTTGACACTTTAATATTGTAATCTGAATGTGTTTCTCAACAAAGTTCTTGTTACATTTCCTTATTCTGAAACATTTACAAGTTTTTGGTAGTCACCTTAGACTTACATTTATTTTATTCTTATGTTTTGGAGACAAGGTGAGGGAGGCTAGATTGAGACGGTTTAGACACGTGCAGAGGATGGACGTGCAGTATATTGGTGAAAGAATGCTGAGGATATTGAGGATGGAAGTGCCGGGCAGGAGGAAAAGAGGAAGACAAAGGTTTATGGATGTGGTGAAGGAAGACATGCAGGTAGTTGGGGTGAAAGAGGCAGATTTAGAGGACAGGGTAGTGTGTAGAAGAGCGATCCACTGTGGCGACCCCTAACGGGGGTACATATTTACCTACATGTACTACATACTGGAGCAACTGCAATACTGTACATGCTTGTGTGTGTATATACCTGTACAATCTCTGCCTCCGGTGGCAAACGATGGAAATTTACTCTAGCTAAACCAATCATTATCAGTTATTTTGTTGTCTCCAATTCCCAACAGACACACCAATCATTATCAATTTATGTGTCTTACCCTAACCCCTAGACACCTTTACAGATCATTTGGCTGCAAGTCTACTATAATGAAAAAGGGATCTTCAGTGACTTCAGTTATAGTAACACTCCATTTTATTGTCGGTAAAGGTAACAGAGTTGGAATAGGGCCATTTATACTGAAAAAATGCAATTAGTAGCATTTAATAACAACATTTCTATTTCTATCTTTATTGACAGCATTACAAGCAGCATTCAAAGGGTCTTTCTGTGTGGAGTTTACATGTCCTCATTTACATTGCTCATAGGAGTGAGAGTGTGTTTGTGTGTGGTTGTTTGTCTATGTGTAGACCTGTGATGGACTGGCAAACGGAAAGTGTACCTATGTGCGCTGGGATAGGCTCCAGCATACCCCCTTGACCCTGATTAAGGAAATAAGCAGGTTAGAAGATGAATAAATGAATGGATACTATAGGATACGGGTGGCATAGCGGTGTAGTGGATAGCATTGTCGCCTCGCAACAAGAAGGTCCCGGTTTCGATTCCCAGCCCGGGGGTGTTTCTGTGTGGAGTTTGCATGTTCTCCCAGCGCCAGACCCCCGGGACCCCGAATTAGAGAATAAGCAGGCAAGAAGATGAATGAATGAATGAATGAATGAATGAATTAATACTATAGGATACTAGCTGGAGCAATTGTCTATGTTCAGATAACTCAAAAATAAAACGATAACTCCACATATTATCCATTATTCATACAAGCACTTTATATCATTTGAACAGTTGGTTAATTTAGTACAAAGTTTAGCTAAGCAGCAAAGTTCTTCATTACATGCCGGAGTAGATTAGCCCTAAATAATTGGGTTGGGTTGATTCTCGTCTCAGCTGCAGACTAGTTGCTGAATATGTGAAGAAATTGCTGATTAAGAGAAATCTGGAACACCCTGGTGAGGTAACCGTCCCTTTAAATAATGATTGCAGTCAATCACCTGGACACTGTGTTAATCACTGCAGCACAGAGCCAGGCTGGATGGAGAAGATGGAGGAGATTGCACCAGAAAGGTCGCCAGAGCAGTGGCTGCAATTACAACCTAAACCAAAAAGCCATTTCTTTCTCCATCCAATTCTTTATTTCCTTTTTTTGGTGTCTGTATTAGTCTTAAAAAAAGCACCAAAATTGTGCTGGGATTTCTTGCTCTCTGGAGTATGAAATGAGAGAGATTAACATCAGACTGTGTTTCCTATTCATGGTGTTTTCAGTTCTTAAAAATAGATTCCTCTGCCCTGTTAATAGGAATACATCATGTTGGACAAGACCATTTGTACAAGTGTTTGTATACTAGAATTTCTGCCCACCCTGACTCTGACAGTGACCTACCGCAGAGGATATTCATTTGCTCGTTCTCCCGGTACCAAGCGGAGGATTTAACCTTACATTGAACTCGTTGTTTAAACAATCAGAGTACCTTATCTAACGTTTATTTCACACCTCGGCATATTATCAGTGTTGGGTAGATAAAAAATGACCTTACGTAACACATGCCTTTCTCGACAGAAACCTGAAATATCTGACTTGCATTTCTGACATCTTGCTTGGCTTGAACTGAGTGGAGCACTAACTGATGTAAGAACTTCGGAAGAGGAGGTTACAGTAGTGTCAGATCATTTAAATGCTAATTATCCATTTTCAACCGTTCATAAACTTTAACTGCAAGCCTTTGAAATTGCATCAAAAATAACTTCTTGTGCAGAAATGTTCTTTTGGGAGTTAAAAAAAAAAGCTAAAGGATTCTGTAGAAAAACAACTGAAATTCTGACGATTTCCAGAATTTGTTTATGAAACAGTTTTCAGATTGAAACAGTTTGTTGTTGTTCTAATCCCAGACATAACACAAACCTTTCTGTTTGCTTAAAGAAATTTTATTTAAATAATATCACAGCCTTGCAGTCAAAGTGCAGGCAAACCTAGGCATGATGTTCTGTCTCCGGAGCAGAGGGAAGGTTAAAGGTCTTGCTCAAGGAACCCAATAGTGGCAGTTTGGTGTGCAGTTTCTTGAACCCTGAACCTTCAATTAACATTACAGAATCACAAGTGTCTGACCCACCACTAATATTTAATCCATTGTTTAGCAAATAAAAAAACTATTCTAAATAATAAAAATGGCTTAGAAAAATGATTTTAGAAATTAAACAGATAACAAAATGGCCCCAGGCTAATCATGGTACTCATTGATTCCAAACAAAGTTGAGCAAATCAGGATTCATCTGCATTAAAAATACTTGATCTCCTGACAGACTAAGAATTCACAAAACTTATCTGATTCCAGGCATTTAGTGTGTTTGTGTGAAATTCATCACTCCAAAGATTGGTGGATTCTAAAGATTCTGAATCGAACCCAGGTCTCCAATCAACAACGCAGTGCCTTAACCATTTGAACCACCACTACCCCAAAGGATTAACCAATCACTTATTATTCACTAATTAAACAGAAGATACAGTAATTAGAACAATGCCAAAAAATGTGTGTGTGTGTGTGTGTGTGTGTGTGTGTGTGTGTGTGTGTGTGTGTGTGTGTGCAGGTGGATGTTGATAGTGTGATTCCTGGGGACTATGTTTGTAGGTTGCATAAAAACCTGTGGTAACCTGTAAGGATGTGCCAGCTGTTTGTCTTAAATTTAATTGGTTGGTATGAGTTGATAAGATTTATAACAGCAGCTTGAAGCGTCTAACTATTCCTTTATTAACAGCTAAAATTAATTGTGATAGAGATTGTTTTTTTTTTATAAGAGACTTTATCATTTTTATGGAAATTATTTATTCATCCCACGATGGACTGGCGTCCAGGGTGTACTCCCGCCTCTCTCCCTATGTGAGCTAAGCAGACCCCCGTGACCCCAAATTAGGGAATAAGCGGTATTCCCTAATTCTCTTATTCCCTAATTTGGGCACGCAGGGTTCTGCTGGAGCTTATCCCAGCGCACATAGTGCAAGAGGCAAGGGTACACCCAAACCAGGTCACCAGTCCATCGCAGGGCCACACATAGATGAACAACCACTCACACACACATTCAACTCCTATGAATTGATTTCACCAATCAACCTAATGTACATGTTTTTGGACTGTGGGAGAAAACCGGAGTACCCAGAGGAGACCCTCGCAAGCGCAGGGAGAACATACAAACGCTAACCACTATGTCACCGCATCACCCATGAAAAATATTCTGTGACAAAAAGGGCAGTCAGCAACTGTTGCTAAAAGAGTTGTCAGAACATAATGAACAGCAGAAACAGACATGTTTGGATGTTTCAATATAATTACTGTATAAACCATGTAAAGGGTTAAAGGGCATCTATAAAAATAATTCTACAATAATAAATAAAATGCTATGATAGAAGAACTGAAGAACACACTGTATCTTCTAAACTAATTGCTGCTGTTCTTGGCAAATGAAAACAGCCCTTGCTTTCTGAGAACCTGCTTTCAAATACCTTAATAAACATCACTGAGGCCACAGCAAGAAGGGCCCCAGTTCAATTCCCGGGCAGGAACCTTTCTGTGTGGATTTTGCATGTTCCCACAGGGCTTCAGTGGGGTTTTTCTCTGGGTACTCCAGTTTCCTCCCACAAATCAAAACATGCAAGTTAGCAAGAGCGTGTCGGCACTCCTTTCGGCTGCTCCCGTTAGGGGTCGCCACAGCAGATCGCTCTTCTCCACACTACCCTGTCCTCTACATCTGTCTCTTTTACCCCAACTACCTGCATGTCTTCACTCACCACACCCATAAACCTCCTCCTTGGTCTTCCTCCTTTCCTCCGGGCCGGCACCTCCATCCTCAGCATTTATCTACCAATATACTGCATGTCCCTCCTCTGCACATGTCCAAACCTTCTCAACCTAGTCTCCCTCACCTTGTCTCCAAAATATCCTACATGCACCGTCCCTCTAATAAACTCATTTCTAATCCTGTCCATCCTCGTCACACCCAATGAAAATCTCAACATCTTCAACTTTGCCACCTCCTCCTCCTCCTCCTGTCACTGTCTCTAAACTGTACATTGTAGGTCTCACTACAGTCCTATAAGTTTCCCTTTCACTCTGGCATTAAAAAATAAATAAATCACTGAGTGGAATAATGAGAAAAGACATCAATTAAAATTCCACCCTTCACAAAGAAGTTTCCCTTGAACGGGCAAGAAATACCATGGAAAGTATTTATTCATCTTCCTCATCTTTGTTAGTGTTACTGTAATATGTTTGTGTTATGGCTCATTAAGCTGCCATGGGTATTATAGAACTCATGCTGCCACAATTACTATCTCCTAATATGATTATTGATCATCTAGCGAGATCAATGAGAAAGAGAAATAGAGTGATGGCAATGTAGTCTTACCCGTGTGCTTGTGTGACATCACACTCCAAGAGTACACTGTTAATACACTTGCCATTGGTGAATTCCAGCACTGCTTATTTCCTCTTCAGATGTGTTGATGAGTTTTCAGTCAGTCCATTCAGTAAGCAATCATAAACTACATACACGCGCTCTTACACATCCCTTTTACAGATAACACAGCTATATGCGCATAATGTGTACATTATACATTACTGTTATTATATGATGGCTCGGAGCTTTAATACTTAAGTCGGGTATCTATGAGATTTTGTTGTTTTTCATGTTTTGTCATGTTTCATGTTGTCTTGATTAGTTCTTGTGTTTTGGTTTGGCTTAGCTATGCTAGCTAGCTATGACGATTTCCAGTCCTGTTCACTCCTGATAACATTTTTTTCAATTGAGACCAGGAAGGAAACATTCTGCATAATGCTTTTCTTATTGACTTAAGTAACTTTACTGTATAATTTTATTTGATAATGTGTTCTTTAATTACATTACAGCCTTTGATGCTCCACCCACCTTTTTTCAGGACACAGCACTTTGAAAGCTGTAATTTGATTTACACTCAGTGTATCGAGGTGACAATTTTTCAAAAACGCTGACACTCTTAGAGTCATAATACGTTTTAGTCAGGGCATCCTGTCATGAAAGGATTTAAATACTTACATAGGAAGAAATCAGACAAAATGATCGGACATGTTGTGAAGGTATAACTCATTCATTCATTCATTCATTCATTCATTCATTCCTCTTTTTACCCCCAATTCGGGGTCACAGGTAGTCCACCTATCCCGGCGCACAAAGGGCGAGAGGCAAGGGCACACCCCGGACAGGTCGCCAGTCCCATCGTGACGGTATAACTGTTGTTTATAAATAAATATAATACAGTAGATGTCTATAAAAATGTTGGTTGATTACCATTTGCTAGTGTGGGCTGGTCTAGTGTGTATACTATAGTATAGTATTATAGCATAGAGTGAAGCACTGAGGATATATTTTTGGCAGATACTCTTACCCAGAGTGACTTTATCCATTTATTCATCTTCGAACCCGCTTTCTGTGCTGGAGCATAGGCACACATACACACAATTGAACAATTTAGAACCACCAATTAACCTAATGTACATGGTTTTGGACTGTGGGGGGAAACTGGAGTACCCGGAGAAACCCCTAGGTAAAAACATGCAAACTCTGCAGAGAAAGACTCCTTGCCCGGGAATCCTTTATGCTGTGAGTTGGCCGTGCTAACTACTACGCCACTGCGATGCCCCCTGAGTAACATATTATTCGTTTTTATTCTTACGGAGCAATTGAAGGCTACCAGTGTAATCTGTACGTGGGTTCCCAGAATATATGTTAAGATGAAAGCTGTAATTGACCTAATTAACTCACCTGGGGGAAATGGTAGCACAGTGGTAGAGGTGTTGGACCACTAATTTAAAGATCCGGGTTCGATTTCCATATAGTAAGTGCATATACAAAATGATTGTAAATATAAATGTAAGATTAAGTGTTTTCTTGCTTAAGGCTCAGCAATGACAGTTTGGTGGTCTAAGACCTTATCCGCTGATCTACCACTGCTGATGTTTTCTACTCTGATCAAAATAAGGTATAAACAGCATTTCTATGACTACCAGATTAAATAAAACATATAGTTATTATGCTTTCCTTGATAAGTACTAGATTTTCTAGTATATCATGTGTCCTGGACCTTATAATAAACTGACAATTGATTATATATGTTCCTGGAGTGATTTGAGACTTTAGATTTAGTGTGTGTAACTCTTCTCTCTGCATATAACTTTACTGAGGATGTTGTGAGAATAATCTTCTCTTCCTTTTGTCTGTGCTTAGTGGGATTCCTGGCTAGTCCTAGAGATGCATGGTAATTCACCAGCCTGTTTCATAGGACTACATGGAGCTTTGGCTGATTGAGGCCAGCCACAAAAGGAAAAAAAGCTCTGTTAAAGTACAGCTTGCTTTTTCCTCAAGGTCTAATGAAAGACAAAGGAAATCAGCTTGGTTTGCTGTATAGCACAGGCAGTGGCAGTATAATGAAAGCGAGACACTTCGAGGAAACATTAAAGTAAGAAAACGCAGTCTGTGAGCAAAAACATCTGAGTCGGCTAAATAATCTTTTCACCAGCCTTCGTTGTCACACCATCTTGATAATTGTATTTGCTGAATTCTGCATTTAATATTTTATCACCCTTCCAAAATGTCTTCATCTTAGGCTAGTTGCCATGGTGATAGTGTTGCATTTCTTTCCCCCTCCAGAAATAAACCACTGCTCCTCCATACAAATAGGTTTGAAGCAGCTGCTTTCATCCTGCAGCAGCAGAATGGGGTAAACTATGACCCATTTTGCCCATCTTAGATTCATTGCTCCATGGAAACTCTTTTTCCACTGTCACTTTTGCCCCTTGTTACAAACCTTTGAGGTATTGATATTTAATAAACCTCACAAATGATTTGTAATAGATAGATACCTGCTTGGGCGGCGTGGTGGCGTAGTGGATAGCACGGTCGCCACACAACAAGAAGGTCCCGGGTTCAATTCCAAGGCTGGGAATCTTTCTGTGCGGCGTTTGCATGTTCCACTTGCATGGGTACTCCGGTTTCCTCCTACAGTCCAAAAACATGCAGATGAGGTGGATTGGTGATTGTAAATTGTCCATAGGAGTGAATGTGTGTGTGAATTGTTGTTTGTCTATGTGTTGCCCTGTGATGGACTGGCGACCCGTTCAGGGTGCACCCCTGCTTCTCACCCTATTTGAGCTGGGATAAGCACCAGCACACTCCTGTGACCCCGACTTATGGAATAAGCGGGTAAGAAGATGAATGAATGAATGAGATACGTGCTTAGAGTTAGCTCTGTTATTGTATGGTGACCTTTCTCACTGGCGGGTCATGTGCTCGAGACAGGCATGTGGAGCACTGGAGCCCAGAATAAGCAGAGGAATGACGGCTCTGTAATCATGGCTCATTAAAATCACCTTCACAATCAGCTGTCTTCCTCCATTAAATTGCAGCCTTTCACCTGGCCGAAGATTTAAGGCTTGTGTCCATTCTGCAGACCATCAGCATTGCTTGCACTCATTTTTTTTTTTTGCATACACCTGTCAGTGATCAGGCCAAAGTTGTAATTACATTCCAGCACATGGAAGTGCAAAGCAGAATGAAGCGGAATTCGCAGAAGTGAATAAGGCGAGAGAAATGAGTAAATTAGGTGAGTGCAGGTAAATTACAGCATTAATCTTTAGATATGTTCAGGTATTTCACATACAGATTACACAGGTGAGGCTTTATCACGGAAAAAAAACACTGCGCTAGGCACGTACCACACAACTACGTTTGTATTTATTTCCGCATATTAAGTAGATACCATACATCATTCCTTATCCAGTTCTTCAGTTTAAAGTGTCCTGTTTAGTAATCATCTATAAATCATCTAACAATTACTTGGAAAAATGAGTTCGAAGGAGGGATGCATGAACGGATGAAATATGGGATATGCAATAATATGATAACTAATGCGATATTCACTATTCAATTCCTGTGAATCTAACATTAAACATTCCAGAATATTTATCTCGACCTGAAACTTTGACTGTACATTATTACAGTTACAGTTCAGCATTTGGCAGACGCTCTTATCCATTTGGTCTCTTTTTTACAACTGAGCAATTGTGGGTTAAGGGCCTTGCTCAAGGGCCCACAGTGGTTGCTTGGTGG